>CM041517.1:41224627-41442127 GCA_023091065.1 Dianthus caryophyllus
CGTTCTACTTGTAACTTCACGTAGATGAAGAAGAGACAAAAATCACGTAGGCATTTCTTGAGGCCCTCCGAAAGCTTGAAACCCTCTTGACAAACTCTAACTTCTCGGTTCCTCTTAAAGGGGTGCGTAAAATGAGTTCTTCAAGGTGTTCTAAACGTCTTAGCAACTTAAAGATGCCTAGAAGGCAACTTTCACAAAACCTTTACAACTCCAAAACTACATGCTTCCATCTAAATTGCGAAAGATGAAAATCCGCCAGTGAATGGAGGAATAACTGAATCAAAAGAAATTCTACATAAGTATATAGAAATGTCAACAAAACCTCATTACTCGACATGGCATTTCAGATTGAACGATATGATGAATGATAGAAAGCAACTGAACATGAAAACTTAATTCAATATGAGAGCACATGATCTGAACACAATCACAATAGTCACTAAGGGTGTGTTTGGATTGAGTGATTTGGAAGGATAGAAAGGGAGGGAGATAAGAAAATGAAAATTCCGTTGTTTGAATAACAGATAGGTGTGAAAGTAAATAAATGGAGAGGGAGAGACTTAGAGCGATGCATTTTATCTCCTCCAAGTTTAAACAAAATATCTCCACAATAGGCAAGATTTGAAAGAAAAATATAATCCAAACACTCACACCTCATTCTCCCGTCCATTCTCTTCCCTTACATCCCCTCTCTTTCTTTTCCCTCTTTTTTCCTTTCCTTCATTTCCCTTCATTTTTGTTATCCAAATACACCCTTAGTATGTTTAGATAGAAAGAAATTAAGGGAAAAGAAAAGGATGGAAGCGAATGTCTCCATTTCTCTTGTTTGGTTAAGTTAAGGATATGGAGAGGGAGGAAAATGGATCCCACCATGAAGTCAATTTTTTTCTCTTTCTAATGGAGACAAAATTTGGAAGGAAAATGTTAACTCTCTTTCCATTTCCTTCCTCTTTTTCCCTCTTCCATCTCATTCTTTTTCTCTCCTATTTTACTATCTAAACAAGGTCGGGTACATTATGTTCATCTTATTTTTCCTTAGACTTATCAAACACTTCAAAAGATTTCTAAAACACTTAAATAATTTCAAAACTTCATAATATTTCAGAGCCTAATGGCTAATACTTCATAAAATTTTCGCAAAACTTATGACTTCCGTATAACTAAACTTAAACAAAAGAACAAAATTTTCGATTTAGATTACTTTAGAAGGAAGAGAATATGTCCTAAGACAACTTTAGATAAAGTGAACATGCCCTAAGAGGAGGAGAACATGTCCTAACTAGGCACCCATTACTCGATAATGGAAAGGATCAAAATTGCAAAATTTCAACAAAATGCATGAACTTTTTTCCAATAAAGGAAAAGAAAACTTACTTTAGAACCAACACAGTCTAATTGGAAAGTTTCGGCCCCTTTAAACTTCCAAAAATACTTTTTAAACCTTTTGCGTGCTTTATCTCCACGACAAATACCCCAACATCTATGCGGACATCTTGAACATATGAAACATCAATGATGTCTAATATCCCATTTATATTCAAATCTAAACTTCTAATGTTGGGGAGATCAAGCTTCCAAAAGTGATACTCAAAAGTGAGATCAAGAGATAATATTTGAATATTAGGAGGAACACTAAAAGTCAGCTCATCTATGTCATAAGGCTGCATTATGCCGAGTTCTTGTAAGAAGGGACATCTAGATAATAGTCGTTGCCGTGTGTCTTCACACGTAACAACACATTTAATAAATAACTTCTTTTGAGAACAGAAGTTGAATACATGTTCCGGGTCAAGCGTGCAATCATTGAGTTCAAGTGTAACAAGAAATTGGCTTGTGAAATTAGGAGGTAATGAGCTCCCATAAACACAATCATCCCTTGTATCATGATATGTTATTTCCTTCGCTTGCCCATCCAATGCGAACCTCAGTCACTTTGCGATGCTTCCATCATCATAATTAGAATCTACGTGAAGACGGAATTTTTCGATGGGGAGACGTTGATGAAGTATCAACGCACTATGGATGAAAAGGTGAAACCGCTCAAACTTAGCAAATTTATGATGAGCACTTAAATACTCCTCCATATTTTCCATATGAAAAAATTCATAGATGTCAAAGTTCAGAGTAGGAACCAAAGTCCAAAGATTCCTAAAACGACGAAGCAAGACCGTCTTAACAGCATCATGAGTGGATAGAAAAGAAAGAATGTGGATAATCACATCGTCTGGCATTTCACTCAGCCTATCTCGTCCCACATCACAATCCCTACACATACGCCGATTTTTGGAACTTAATTCCATGGTTTTCCAAGCAGCTATTAACATCAAAAAAAAAAAAAAAAAACTTAATTCAGATTTCAGAAGACAAATTCATGGAACAAGTACAGAAAGTGTTGATTTTCCATCATATATTGAATTTATAAGTTTCAACCCATCGGATCAGCCACGTCAGGTCAGGTCTTGACCCTAAATTAATGGATCATCGCAGTTTTCAGGCCCTAACCCTAGAAACATGAGACCCTAAAACGGTAATAATGAACTCCAAATTAGATGCGAAAGCTACGTCTTGCAGCAAAAACATGATACAACAGTGACGACACAATGTTAAAACCCATCCTAAAATGGTACAACTCTATTTTCGTTAGTGACTATACTAGCAACTTTTGATCGATTTAAGCGAATAAACTCAATAGTAAATAGTAAATTATGGCCAAAATCCTAAATTATCTTGGTTTGTTCAAAAAACAATCCTAAATTATCTTGAGCAATATGAGCATTACTCCATCATCATCATCAATTAATTTCAGCACTACAATCGTATGAAGAAGACGACATCATAACAACACAGATAGTAAGAGACTGAAAAAATACAAAATTAGAAGACTGTAATAATGATTATCATCAATAAATTTGAATTGAAATCAATTTTAGTTTGAAAAAAATTACCAGAAGTAAGCGGCCGACGGAGGCGATGGCGGTGGCGGTACGGTGGCGGTGGCAGTGGCGGGTGGTGGCCGACGTGGTGGTGGCGTTTTCAAATGAAATTGAATTGCGGTGGTTTTCGATTGATTTGGGGTTTAGGTTTTTTTTCTTGTTCTTGTTCTTTTTTTTAGGGGCGCCTGTTTTGTTTTTTTCGAACTTATACTGTTGAGAACCTCAGTAAAATGTACTACTAATCCCCAAACTTTTAAAAAATAAGTTTTTTCGTAAACAAATATATTTACGATTAGATAAACAAGGTAATATGTATGTTAATGACATGACGAAATATAGTGAAAAAATCAATCCAAAATGCATAAATTAAACATTTAAATAAGGTAGATTATAGCAATTCGAGCATTTAAGAATGTTTTCCTCACGTTTAGGGGTAGCAATGACATTTTTAAAACGCGAAGGGTACCATATAGAATCCGAAAAAGTATAAAAGTATCGTATAAAAAAAAAAACTTTTTTTATTAGTTTGACTGAAGGGGGGCGTATAGAATCCATTGAAGAGGACCTTTGTGAATCTGTGAATAGTAGTAAGTTTCGAGTTCGATTCCCTCGTGAATTGAAAAATAGAAGTGAAAAGAAAAATACTTTGTATGGAGTATAAGTTATTAGTTTTTTTTTATTTCTTTTACTTTTTTTTTTTGCTTTGTAGTTTTATTTCTGACGTGTTTCATTGAATTTTGTTTTAGCTTTTCGCTAAGAAAATTGTTGAAACGAAAAAATACGTACATAATTTGAAATTTGTAGCAGTAATTCTCCTGTAAGGCACAACTCACACAAAATTAATGTGAGACCAAAGTACAAATTGTAGTTAAAAGGGTACAAAATCATGAAACAAATCTACTAAAGTCACTTACAGGGGTACTAAAAAAAATTTAGTAACAATTAATCATAATTATCACTTAAATAGTACAAAAACTATATAAACGGGTACAAATGAGGTGGACTTACAATAACTTATTGTAAGTCCTGACTTACACAAGAATTTGTGAATTTGTAAAGGGAAACAAGTATGATATCTTAATTAATTTTCTCGTTAGTATAATTAAGGGACTCAATATGACGATTAGAACCGAGCCACCTAACACAAAAGAAAAAAGAGACGCAACAGACCAAAAGGAACAATCGAGTTCAAGAATCAACTCGGATGAAACATCAGAGGAACAGAGGGGATTGAAATGAACTTGATTACTCCGTATTACTCGCGAATGCTTATTACAAAGTATAAAGTATTGTGTATTAGTTTTTAGTCCATAACAACGTTGACAATAACCAACCCAAAAACGGGTCGAACCCAATATAGACCTGACCAGAACTTTAATAACCCTCCAAAGACTAACCCGACCCAAATTGACTGCCTGATTAACCTGCTTGTCAGGTCTATCTAAAACACCAAGAAGAAGCCCATGGAAGAAGTCGGTTTGACGTGTATGGGCGAGGGATAGAAAAATACAACTGTATAAGAAATCGAAACAGAAAAGCGTTGCCTGAGACAAAAGAAACAACCAAAACAGATACATGACTCATTCATCACACGTCGAAAAGACATTTAAGCTTCGTTTACTGATGCCATATACAGAAACTAAAAATCAATTGAAGTTGAGAAAAGCGGCCAGTATTACGTCACGCATTTTCTGATTTCGTGTTTTCCTCACTCACTTGTTGTTAACTGCTATACTAATCAAACAAAGCATACCTTGGCACTTGCAAAGGCCTTTTCGAAGTTCCCACAATCACTAGAATAATTCAAGCTCCTCCGCTGCTGCTAATGAAACGTTTGTCGGGAATGATTACCAATTTGTCCAAGACATCAGCACAAAAGCGCAGGAAAAACCACAAAGTTAAGGTGACGATCCCAAGGTTTTTGTACACAAGGACACAAAACCTCAAACGAGTGTCTTTGACATCCTGATACTATTCATGCGAAAAGACGATTTAATTTATGTGAAAACCTTATATCAGTGACTCAATTTGTCGTAACAAGCTGGCATGACATAACCCTTCTTGAACGCGCTCGATAATGGCGCACTCGAACCCAACCCTAAGTCATTTGTTTTATTCCGTAGCTAATTAATAACTTCGAAAGTACCCAACTGCGCCAATTTTTCTACTCGTAATATTCTCTTGATGAAGAAGAGACAAAAATTATCCTGGCATTTGTTGAGGCCTTCTCGAAACTTGAAACTCTCTTGACAAATTCTACCTCATTGGTTCCTCTTAATGGGGCCCTTAAAATGAGTTCTTCCAAGTGTTCTAAACGTCTCAGAAACTCACGGATGCCAAGAAGGCAACTTTCACAAGATTTCGACAAGTCCAACATTATACGCTTCCATCTAGTTTGCGAAAGATGCAAATCTTCCAGTAAATGGAGGAATAGCTGAAATAAAAGAATCAACGTCTTTCCGGCAATGCCTAGCCACGGTGCTAGCCGTGCCTAGCACGAGTACCCACGGTGCTACCAATGCCTTGGCACACTCAACGTCTTCCCGGCAATGCCTACCCAAGGTGCTAGTAATGCATTGGCACACTCAACGTCTTCCTGGCAATGCCTAGCCACGGTGCTAGCCGTGCCTAGCACGAGTGCCCACGGTGCTAGCAATGCCTTGGCACACTCAACGTATTCCCAGCAATGCCTACCCACGGTGCTAGTAATGCATTGGCACACTCAACTGTTGGAGTTAGTGTCCTCCACAGTTAGTGCAATAACACGAATAAATCTCTGACGGTACACAGGGTACATTTTGTATTTAATCAGTTGATTAACGTTTATCGATAACGGTTAGCTTGCTAGATAAGTTTGACGTTATTGTCATACAGATGGCGGTGATCAACTGGTCCCTAAGAGTCACACCTAAAGGATGTGTTTGAGATATGTGATTATTTGAAGAAATGATCATATCGATGCCTTATTTATGACTAAACGGTTAGTCAGTGTTGTTGACTAAAATGTTAGTCAGTGTGATGATGTTACTGGCTAAAATGTTAGTTAGTGTAATGGTGAATATTATTTAATAATGATTAAATGATATTAGATGAGAGGAATTAGCTGTAATTCGTAAATTGAATATAAAAGGTTATATTTAATTATTGTGTATAATGTAGGCTAATTAATTTTTTAAACAGTTATAATAAATTAGCAAATTATAAATATACGAATATTTATGATTAATTATAATATATGGATATTATAATTACATTATACATTAAAAGCTAAATAAAACTAATTAAATGGGTTAAACCTTTTAATTAGATTTGAGCTTGAAAATTTTGAGGTGGAACAAGTCCACCCCACTTGTTTGGACGTGTGAATTAGGGTAAAGGGGAGGTGGTTTTCTTCCTCTCTACTTAACCTAATCACAACCTAATTCTCATCTAACTCTTATTCCTAATTCATTCACTTCATTCACAACAAAAAAACCTAGAGAGAAAATCATTTTTCTTCTCTAATTTTCTAGCAAATCCCAAAGGGTATTTCTCATCTCATCTTGGGTGTTTCAATTAGGAGATACCATATTTTTGGTATTGTTCTTAGGCCATTTCTTTAGGATTAAAAGGTTAATTCTAAATCTTTTTATTATGTTATGCAATTTCAATTTTATGACTATAAATCTTATAAAATTTTCATTATAATCCTGTGTTTTTAAAGGACTATATACCGATATAATCCTACAAGTGGTATCAGAGCCTTAGGGCATATGAATTTTTATATGGTTTTCATAAAAAAATCGAATTTGTATGATTTAGATCGATTTGCAAAGGCCACGACTAAAATTTTTAATTGGCCGAATTGTTTTATGTTTATGCCGTGTGTTTTTAAAAAAATTTTGGCGTATTTTGGTCCATTTGATTCATAATTATCAATGTTTTAAGATGATAAAACTATCTCATATGAATTTGCATTAGTTTTGATTTAATACTGATTGAATTAAAACATAATAAGACCAAAATTTTGTATGTTAATGAACATATTAGTTTGCTAATCATTAGATCTATCAGTTTAAGATATTTAATTTAAAAGTTATTTTGAATCTCTTAAGTCAATGTTTAATACGGATTAAAATTGAGTTAGTATCGATCTAATCATTAGCATAATCGAATCAAATCAGTTTAATTCTTTTAATTTGATGTTGGCCGAAATTTTTTTTATTTGGTAAATTTTTTTTTGTATTTGGCCGTGTATAATTTAAAAAAAAAAAAAAAAATTCAGATTATTATTTTTGTTATTGGCCGAAAATCTTTGTTGGTTTTTGGAAATAATTTTTTTTTTTTGTAATATTTGTTATAAGGATAATAAATATTATGATATCATGAAGAAGTTCATGATTTTGATACTAAATATTTTAAAAAGGTTTAAAATATTTTTGTGACCTAATTTATGTTATACTGATAATATAAATTGTTTTTGGATTATATTTTGATTATGTTTTATGAACAATTAAGGAATTGTTGCATAATTATAATCATTTAAAAGAGGTGGTTTGGATTTTAATCAATTCATATGCATTGGTTTTTATTTTGTTTAGTTGATGCGTTTTTGTGAATGTATGTTTGAATGGTTTAAATTTTTTACGCATTAATTTTTGTACAAAAGGTTGTAATTTACTAGTGTGGCCTTAGAAGATTGTGTTTTCGTAATGAAGGAAACATAATCGTTGGTTGTATTTTTGAGATCTCGAATCTCCCATCTTGTAATTTTATTATTTTGGCATATTTTGAATTAGAATGTAAATAGGTTTATTTTGTAATTCAAAATGTATTTTGAGAAGATTCAAGATGAAGATTCAAGATGGAGATGCCCAACTCCCACTTAAAGCCCAAGATGAAGAATGAAGACAAGCTTAGGGTCCATGGACGGATTCGAATTTGTATTTTGTCTTTATTTTCATAAGGTTAGGCCACACTAGGTTTTTTTTTTTTTTTTTTTTTTTTTTTTTTTTTTCCTTTTTGCGTTTTCGTTTACCGTTTTGCATTGCATTCACACGTTAGATAGTAGCATCATATTCCGCCTAAACAAAACCAAACCACCTAATATGCATGAATATGGATCATATAGTTGCATCTTATATCTTGGACATACGGATGTCACTCGTTCTAGGGCTATCACCTCAATTTAATCATTCACGTAATGCTAGATATTTGTTCACTTAAAATGAATTAAAATGAGATGATGGGACCTTCCTCTATTCTAAAATTGAGATTAGTCTTTATAGGAAGAACTGCTATGAGCCCCTTCTTCGTCGGTAGGCATGTAGGACCTTACTCTCCACATGACCCCTTCTACGTTGGGTAAGTAGTACGTGTTGACCTATTTTATCTCAACATTATAGTTCGAGTAATATCTCGTAGTTATGATGGACTAATAGATAGGATTTACTGAAATCTATCGACCAAGAATTCTAACAGTAGAATTAGCCAAGAGGTTGGCTTATCAATTTAAAGAAATTGAGTCTTGGGATCGCTTATATAATTCTCGAGGGAGGTCGATTATATGAGTGCACGAGTCATTGCATTAAAACGTTATTGCTTTTCGACTTAAACCTTTAAAACTATGATTTCTTATCTTCTCTCTTCTTCTTTCTTTTCACAGTTTCGAATTCGTTATATACATATATAACTACTATAAATGGCTGTACGTACTGACGAACCAATGCCAAGTGCCACACTAACTCGCGAATCATGGCTTAGAATTTTTATAGGCAACATGAATCAGTCAACTCGACTGAAGAGTGATGGGTCCAACTTTTCTGATTGGGAGGCCGCATTACGGAATGCCGCCATCGCTGACGGCAAGCTCAAGTACTTGACTGAGCCACTGCGGTCTAAACCAGCTCCCGATGCAGGAGCAGATGAAGTCTATGTTTATAATGATTTCATGATGGAGGCGGGTGCGATACAGAACGTACTCATCTATTCAATGGAATCAAATTTGCAAAGACGGTTCATAACCCAAGGTGCAAACAAGATTTTCACCACTCTGACTAAGGAGTTCTCGAAAGCACCGAGAATCAAGAGTTACGAGTATACCACTCGCTTCTTTGAAGCGAGACTCCAGAAGGGCCAACCGGTTGGTCCACACCTTCTCGACATGATCGAGAATGTTGAAAAACTGGAGGAGCTTGGTTGCAAGATCGATGAGAAGATCATCATTGATCGAGTGCTCCACTCCCTTCATGATGGGTATGCCCTCTTTAGGGCAAACTATTACATGAATGACATGCAGAAAAGTGCAGATGAGCTTCACTCACCTCGCATGCACGAGAGTGATCTGAAGTTGAGTGGGAGCATAAAACAAGATGTTCTCATGATAGGCAACAAGAGCAAGGGTAAGGGTAAGGCTCCGGCTAACCTAACTGTAGGAAAGCCGAAATTTAAGAAGCCAGTGATTGCAAAGAGTGGGCCTGGTGAGGCTAGCGGTAGCTCACAAGGCAAGGCAAAAGCAAAGCAAACCATGGAGTGCCACCATTGCCACAAGTCTGGGCATTGGAGGCGGAACTGTCCCGTGTATGCTGAGGACATTAAAGCAGGCCGCGTCGCTCCTGTTGGTATGTCTTCTTTTATTCATATGATTGAGATTAACCATGCAAGTTTCGGAACTTGGGTACTTGATACTGGTTGTGGTTCTCATCTGTGTAATCATTTGCAGGGCCTAAGAAACATCAAAACTCTGGCAAGAGGTGATGTAGACCTGCGAGTGGGGAATGGAGCAAGAGTTCCTGCCGTTTCAGTAGGAACATATGTAATCCAACTCCCGAGCGGATTTGAGTTATTTCTGAATAACTGTTGTTGGAGTATGTGTCCTCCACAATAGTGCGATTACTTAATAAATCTCAATTAAGGAATACATGGGGATAATCCTGTATTATTGTCAATTGATTAACGTAAATCAATAACGGTTGGCTGACTAGAGTTGGACGTTATTGTCGTGAGAACGGCGGTAATCAATTGATCCCTTTAAGTCACACCTATAGGAACTGAAGGTACCAGGAATTTTTATTGGGAAAACCTATCGACGCCCTGCGCGCGCCCGACCTCGCCCCGTGGGGGGCGCCGGGGCGGAATGCGCCTCGCAGGGAAAAAAGAAGTGCGAAGTTTGTGAAAAATGGGGGAGATCATTGCATGAATTTGTGACCAAAAAGAAAAGTAGAAAATCCTTTTTGAAAATGTGTTTTCGGAGTCGCCACCAAATATTAAAGGAATTTGAGACCTATTCAACGCGTCTTGAAATACAAGACACGAGTGTCTCAGATTTCAAGGTGCGTCGATACCTATCTATCTGAGGTTTGAAACCAGAGAAGGGGTTCGGAGAGGAAAACATAATCGCCTGTAAACAGGCGATTTAATTTTTAATCGCCTGTTTACAGGCGATTTTATTTTTGTTTTGGTGTGCTGCTTAAGCCGCCTTTGGCTTAATGACGTATTTTAGGGTGATGATTATGTTTTGTGATGTAATTGTCGTGTGGGTTAAGTAATTTTGGGCCAAATTAGTTTTTGGTCCAATTTCGATTTTCGTGTTTCGGTCTTTGTCGTGTTTTTCGGTTTTGGCTCGAAATAAAATAATATTAAAGTATATTATTTTACGGTTTTGTAGAATCTAATTTTGTGAAAATGTGACACGGGACGCACTTTGGCCCGTTTTGCGTGTTGCGTTAGTGTGCGTTTTGGGTCGTTTTTGTGAGTTTGGGCCTTTTTGTAGCTGGTTGGGCTGTTTTTGTGGCTCGGCTTAATAGGACGTTCCTGTATTGTGCTCGTGTTATGCTCATAATGACTAAGAAATGACATTCATTTTTTATGATTATGCAAATTCAAATTAATACGTTAAAAATGACTAAATACGTTTTAGACACTTTTGTACCGTTTCGACTCTTTTAAAAGCATGCATGAAAGTCCTTTTCGTCATCGGGTTTGTTTTTGGGGGGTACGGATACGGGTATCTACAGAGCCCCCAGTTTGACTGAGCTTGGACAAAGCGTTAGTCAAACTTAGAAGATAGTATCCGGACCATAAGTACTCCAGTTTGTTTTTATGTTTTAACGTCTCGTGAGGAGGCTACGCGTTTTTGTGTTTCTCATAAAAAAGGGCTAGGTTTTTATGAACGTCTCGTGAGGAGGCTACGTGTTTTTGGTTTTTCTCATAAAAAGTTAGGTTTTTATGAACGTCTCGTGAGGAGGCTACGTGTTTTTCTCATAAAAGGTTAGGCTTTTATGAACATCTCGTGAGGAGGCTACGTGTTTTTCTCATAAAAAGTTAGGTTTTTATGAACGTCTCGTGAGGAGGCTACGTGTTTTTCTCATAAAAAGTTAGGTTTTTATGAACGTCTCGTGAGGAGGCTACGTGTTTTTCTCATAAAAGTTAGGTTTTTATGAACGTCTCGTGAGGAAGCTACGTGTTTTTCTCATAAAAAGTTAGGTTTTTTGCTACGTGTTTTTCTCATAAAAAGGAGGCTACGTGTTTTTGGTTTTTCTCATAAAAAGTTAGGTTTTTATGAACGTCTCGTGAGGAGGCTACGCGTTTTTGTATTTCTCATAAAAAGTTAGGTTTTTATGAACGTCTCGTGAGGAGGCTACGTGTTTTTGTTTTTGGGTTGAAATTGTGTTTGGAATGGGTTGAAAGTGTATTGGGCTGAGGAAAACCAGCCCAAAACAGAAATAGAAACCCAGAAACAAAAATAAAATCGCCAGTAAATTGGCGATTTTGTTTTTGTTTTGTGAATTTGTATAAAAAGCGGGGAAGAGAAGGGAGGAGAGTTTATTTCGTTTCAAAAATAAAAACTAAATCGAAAACACCCAAAACTTAATCCGGCGATTTTCTAGACCAAATTTCGATTTTCCGACTCCTATAATTCGTCATGGACCAAGGTAAGTACTCAACTTACTTGGTTTTTCGTGTTTTGAAGTTTGTTTGAGTCGGTTTGAGCTCGAAAAACCGTTTTCTAGGGTTTAGGTCGAAATTATCGATTCGATTCGAATTTATCCCTCGTCCTTGCTTGAAAACGCTCGCCATGGTTGTTATAGTGCTTGCCTCGCTTGTATTGCTGCCGTTGCGTGGAAAACCCGACTTGTGGCCTCGATTTTCGTGCGTTTTGACTAGGAGGGCATTTTGATCATTTTTGAAATCGTCTCGAAAATGGCTCAAAACTTCAGTGTAGCTTACCCATTAGTAGTATAACGTGTTGGTGAGTTCGGTTTGTTGAAATGGGCGTGAAAAGCGGTTCGTTTGGGTAAAAACCGTGTAAAAGGAGGGTTTTGTCGGGGTTTTGCTCTGTTTTCGTTGCTCGAAACGATCCCGATTGGCTTGGTTGTTTTGGAAGTGTTGTAGTATGCTAGGGTAAAGGTTTGGGTGGCTTGTGTGCGAAAAACGGCTTGAAAAAACCGTAATTTTCGTGTGTTTTGGCATAGGGGTCGATTTTTGGCTCGAAATTTTCGGTTCCGAAACTTGCTCAAATCTTCTGTATTGTGCTGTTATGGCTAGTATGGCACATATTTGGCTTTGTTTTGTAGGGAATGTATGGTTTGGAGGTGTTTTTGGAGCGTTTTTGTAGTTTAGGCTAGGTTTCTAAAAAGCCGTTTTCCTCGCTTTTCGTGCCCCGTGTATGTAATGTATTGGACTGTACGTTGTTTTTATTGGTTGGAGGGTTGTTTTGTGGGGAGTTAGGGCTTTTTTGGCTAAGAAATGGTCAAGAAAAGGCCGTTTTTGTAGTTTGTAAGTGTTTTGTAAAAGCTGTTCAGTCGAGGTGTACGGGACATTGTTTTCGCATGAAATTTTTCGCACGTGCTTATTATGATTTATGGGTTGGGTTTGTTTCAGAAAATATGAATTTCTAGCTTCCTGTAGCGTTTTTTGCCCTTTCTGCTATTTTTAGGTTAAAAGGTCTACTTTTTGCTGTTTTTGCTGGTTTTCTGCTGTCTTTGTGTGGTCTTGCTCCTTGGACTAGTTGTGTATGACGTATATATCATATGTGTGTTATGAAATATACTTTTCTGTGCCTCTGCTTCGTTTTGGCCTTATCTGCAAATAATGTAGGCCTTAATGCTTGTCTTCTGTTGTTCTTGCGTGCTTCTGTTTTCCTAAATCATTTGCTGTTGTCGTTGTCTGAGTATGCCTTTGAATTTTGTGCAGGTGATCCTGCGCCTTCTGCGCCTAGTTCTAGTTCCATCGACCGGGTCTTGGCCGGTGTTGACTTTACTGTTCCGACGGACGAGCGTACCCCTACTTCGGGTATGCCCGCGCCTTTGGAGGTCTCTGATGGTCCATCTCAGTCGGACCTGTTGAGAGCTTTTCCCCCTCAGACGCCAGGAGCTTCTATGACGCCAGGGAGTGGGCGTGGTCTGGGTCGTCTCTGCGCTTTTTCTCGCTAGTGGCGCGGTACGGTAGTGAGTCGTCTGGGCCTTCTGCGAGTGGTTTGGGGCACGGGGCTGTCCCTGGTGGTCCTGAGCCGTTAGTTAGTGGCGTAGGTCTTCTGGTGACGCTAGCGGTAGTGGGGCTGTTGCCGAGTCGTCGAGGTCTCCTGCGGTGGCCGAGGTCAGGCCCAGGGTTTCGTCTCAGTGTCTTTGCAGGGGCGCGGACGTGGCGCTGCTGTGGAGACGCCTGAGACTCCTGGGGGAGGCCGTGGTAGAGGCCGAGGTGCAGCTACAGGGTCTTTGCAGGGGCGTGGTCGTGGCGCTGCTGCGGGGACGCCTGTGGCTCCGGGAGGGGGCCGAGGCAGAGGTCGTGGTGCTGCTGCGGGGTCTTCGCAGGACGCGTTACCGCGCAGCGTTGCAGGCGCTGCGGCTCCTGGAGGAGGCCGTGGTTGAGGTAGTGGTCAGGCTCGGAGGAATCCGAGGCCGAAGAAGCGCAAGGTGGATGAGGCTTGTGGTGAGGGTAGCAGTAGGACGCGACGTCGAGCTCGTGCTGCTGCTGAGGGTGGTGACCAGGACGAGGCTGAGGTCGCCGGTGTTGCTGAGGAGGTTGGAGCAGGGGGAGCCCCTGTTGAGGTTACGCGGAGGCGTGGTCGTCCTCGAGGTGCGGGGAACCGTTACGAGGATCCTTCCCAGTCGGAGGAGTCTTCGAGTGACGAGGAGCAGGCTCCTGACGAGACTGCGGCAGAGGTTGAGGCTAGGGTCATACGGCCGACGATGCCGCCATCTTTGCCGCGCATCGGGCCGGGTTCGAGGCCGAGGGTCAGGTTCAGGGCCAGGTTCAGGACCAGGCTGAGGAGGAGGCTGAGGCCGAGGCAGAGGCTGAGGGTCAGGCTGGGGGTCAGGCCCAGGACGGAGGTGCGGCAGCTCTTGAGGCTGCGACGGAGGTTTTCATGGGGATGGTTGACGAGCTGGGCGAGAGGCCTAATTATCCCTAGGGTCCGCGCTTGTGCTCGTAGGTGGCCCAGGACTGGGACGGCGTGACTCTGGTTTGGAGTCCTTTGGAGCACTTGTTGATCCGAGTGAAGGTCGGCTTCCCGTTAGGCGCGATGAGGACCTTCTCTGGGTTTCGAACGGTGTTCGACGTGTTTGACGAGAGGCTTACACAGTAGGAGCGGGACATAGTGCTTGGGACGGCTTTCGATCCCCTGATGCAAAAATGGAGAGAAGTGCGGGGTAAGCGGGTGAACTCGCGTCTTACTGTGCTCCGGGCGTTGCTGGATAGGTTTTGGGATACGACCAACACCTTCCACATGCCTGGGTACGAGGTTGGCGTGACCCCTTCTTCGTGGGCAGTTGTCACGGGGTTGCCTCATGGTGAGGTCGTGCTTGACTGGGGACGTGAGCGCCCTCCTATCGATAGCCCGCGCGTCGTGCGGTTGATCGGTAACGGGGTTAGGTGCGGGATAGGTGAGGATCACACGTTTCAGCCCCGTACTGTATGGTTTGCCGACTTCTTCGAGGGGAAGAGGAAGAAGAAGGGGTCTACTCGAGCGAGCGCTGAGCAGAGGGCCCGGCTGTGGTTGTGGTGGTTTCTGACGGCCACCCACTTTGGTGACAAGGGGGAGCGAGCCTCGACGGCTGTGCTGATGGCGCTGTCGGACATGACACGTCTAGGCGAGTTCGACTGGGTCACCCCTGCTCTGGGGTTGCTGATTCGATACTTAAGGGACGCGGTGCGTCCTGATTGGATCAACAAGGATTCAGATGTGTCGCTCGTGGGCCCTGGTCTTCTGATGGAGGTAAGGTTTGATTTTGCAGTGTCTTGTTATCTTGTTTCTGCTTTTCCTTTCGTAACGTTGTATTCTGATTGCTTGCAGTCTTGGTGCTACGCTCACTTCCCCTCTCTGCTCCCGAACACGTTCCAGGTGTGACTCGTGCCGACCTTTCCATGCGTCTGTGACAATGGATCGGAGGGGTATTGGCCTGAACCATGACGCGGCTCGTGTGCGCTTCAACGGGATGACCATGGATAAGGTAAGGGTGATTGTGTTTTGTATTTTGGTCTTTTGTAGCTTATGTTTGGGTTTGTGTTTGTTTTTGTAGTTTATAATTTGATTTTGTTTTGTAGTTCGTTCGCGACCCTTGGAGGAGGTTTACCGGCGTCCCCCCGTCGATTGCAGCCCGCTTTGGCCCCCTTGACGGACGGCGGCTGTACATCGAGACTCAGTACGGCTCATACTGGCACTTAGGTGAGCGTCTATCTGCGCAGACGGGTCGCGGCGGCTTCATCGTACCTGCTCCTCCGCCCTCGGTTTTGTTTGTGGAGACGCCCGACGCTAATGAGCGTCGTGACGTGTATCACGAGGCGATCAGGCTCCTGCTGCGGCCGGCTGAGGATTACGTGACTTGGGCACAGCATGCTCTTGCTGACGCTGTGATCGAGGTATGCTTTGTTGTTCCTTCTTTGCTTATGTTTTTTGGTTTCAAAAAGCAAAAATTCACCCTGTTTTCGTTTTGCAGCGACGTGATCCTGACCTTGAGTTCCAGCCTCCTCCGTTCGTCGAGGATCTGCTGGTTGTTCACGAAGGCTGCCAACATTCGATCGTGCTGCCGGCTTGTCTGTCTGTAGTCACCGATGAGGGCCTGGAGAGTTGGGATCCGCGCGTGAAGAAGGTACTCTATTTCTTCTTTGTACAGTATGTGTATTATGTAGTATAGCCCCCAGTTTGAGTGAGATTTTATTGTAAAATCGTTAGTCAAACTTTGTTGGAATAGCCTCTGATTATAGCCCCCAGTTTGAGTGAGATTTTAATGTAAAATCTTTTTTCAAATTCTGTTGAAGCGGCTTCTGATTGTAGCCCCCAGTTTGAGTTAGATTTTAGTGTAAAATCATAATTCAAATTTTGTTGAAGCAGCTTCTAATTGTAGCCCCCAGGTTTGAAAGCTAAGTGTACTTCTTTTATTGTGTGCAGGTGACGGCCGAGGTGCACAGGAGGTTGTGGCGAGCGGCGAACTGTTGGCGGGCGGTCGTGAACGAGAAGGTGGTCGATGCCTGCAGGGGGCAGAGAGAGCGCCGACGCCGACCGAGTTAGCCAGTGGTCGTGGTGAGTGGGCGAGATCGCGGGCCGAGGTAGAGGCTGCGCATGCGGAGGAGCTGGCGAGAGTCCGGGCAGAGCTAGAGGGTCGGCACGCAGAGGAGCTGGATAGGGCGCGTGCTGAGATTGATTCCTTGCGTGCTGTCTTGGGGCGTCGCGATCAACCGTCGTAGGCTTAGACATGTGTGTTTTTTTTTTTTTTTGTATTTCGGGACTTCGTATGTGGTATATGTATTATTGGGTTTGGATTTGTATTTAGTATTTGTATTTTGTTTGTGACGGTTTATGTATTAGGACTTGTGTATGGTTGATTTTTTTTTGGACTTGTGGGTATATTTGTGGTTCGATTTTGATTGTAGTTGTTGGCTTTGTGTGTGACGTCCTAGGCTTCGGATTTTTGTCTTGTTGCAAAAATGCATGTTCGGGTTGTAGCCGGGTCTGAAATCCTTGCGTCTTTGTGATACACGTTATTTATATGCATTATATGCCCCCGGTTCAGTCGCATTTAGCTGCATTTACTCGTGTCCATTACTAGTTTTATGAGCTATTTGTTATATTTCTCGTTACTGCTGCCTTTCATTTGCATTTTGCAGGTTTTGGTGGTTTTGAGCCAAAACCCGAGACATTTGGAGCATTTCGAGATTCATGACGACAGGACCAAGCTTGAGCTCACGCAGGAGCTCGAGAACACGAGCCAAGGACCAAGTACATCTAAAGGTCACGAACAAGTTAGGCCCAAAATAAAAGAACCAAGACCAAAGACTAAGGGGCTACGTATAAACAAAGCCCAAGAACAAGAGATTGAAGTGGAATGAGCCCAAGGAAGAAGAGAAGAGAGCCGGCCCATTGTCAAAGGGTCGTGCCATTACAGGTTTGCACGCACTACTACTGGAAGGCATATTTTGCCGGTTTTTGTTATATTTCGAGATTGAATAATTTGGAAAGTATAAATAGACTTTAGGTCGAGTAGTTTAAGGGATGCTTTATTTTTTACATTCAAACTTTAGGTTTAGCTTTTAGTTTTCTTTACTGCTTTACATTCTCTCTACTTTCAAAGTTTAGTTTAGCTTTCAAGCTTGGTCCTTTAATAATCGTCAGTACTCCGTATTTATTCCAGGTTTATTCTATTAACTTTATTCGTGCAATTATATCTTCTTATTATTACTGTATTTGTTTTGTTATTATGTCTAGCTAATTCCTTAATTAGGGTTTAGGGGAATTTGTGATAATTGGTTCAGGAACATGTTTTAGGATTAAATTGGTTGAATAATTTGTGCACTTGATTTCTTCCTGCGCGTTTTATTATCAATTGAATTTAGGGACGCCTTTATTGAATTGAACTTAGGTTGTTTCAGTTTAAGATCGAAAGCCTAATTGAAACTAGACTCACGCGTATTTGATAAATTAAATTTAGTAAGTTGCGAGAGCCCGCTAAATTTGCTTAAGGCTAAAATTGACTCGAGAGAGCGTTTTATAAACCTAATCTTTTGCACAGTTTATCGCTTCCTTCTTATAAATTTGAGTTCCTGAATCATTGTCATAATGAACCCGATGCCCTAATCTTTCCCCTTATATATTTTCTATTCATCTGCATTATTATTTGCTTTAGTTTATAGCTTATAACAAACCTTCTTTCACACCTCTGAGTTGGACCTGTTTTCATCTGCTTTAACTTATAACTGCTCCGTTTCTCTGTGGATACGATCCTACTTACTGCTAGCTGCTGTTAGTTGTCAGTTTAGGTTATTTTGATTGGGTGATACGACTTTAGCCCCATCAATTTTGGCGCCGTTGCCGGGGAAACGGCTTTGTTAGTTTTAGTTTTGTTAGTTGTTACAGGTTTTTCTCTCTTGTCTCAAGGAACCTAGTTCCTTGAGACCGTTTCTTATCGTTTGCTTGTAGTTTTGTTTATGCACAGGTCACCTCGGACTCTAGTTCCATTTGAGCCTGAACCTGAGCGAGCATTTCACAGGTTACGTAAGGAAGCAAGTAAATTAATCGACCTTGATTTTGAGGAAGCGTCGCATTCGGAGTCAAGTGCAGCGCAAACGTCCTACGAAGAGGACACACCGCCTATTATTCCAACTTCTTCTCCACCACGTGTGACTATGCCGAAATTATATAGTCACTCGTTGCCCTAGCCGGAATCCGTACCTAATGGATTCCAAATGCCCGACACTTTACAGGGTAACTTTGAGATTCGCCCCGCCTTTCTTACTTTGGTGGAGCGCAATCAGTTCGGCGGCAATCCTACGGAGGATCCCGGGAAACATATGCAGGTTTTTACGGATTACTGCTCGACAATCAAGCAGAACGGGATCACTCAAAACCAGATTAGGGAGATGCTATTCCCTTTTTCTCTACGTGATCGAGCACGGGATTGGATCACGGATTTGGATAAGGCTGCTGCAGGTATTACGGATTGGCCAAGTCTAGCTCTTGCATTCTATCGCAAGTACTATCCTCCGGAGCGGACTAACCAACTCCGTAGTCAAATTCAAGGGTTCCAACAGAGCTTTGATGAGACGTTGGCTGAAGCATGGGATCGTTATAAACGGTTACTCCGTGAGTGTCCACATCACGGACTTGGTGAATGGTTGGTGATTATGACCTTCTATAATGGGTTGTATGCTGAGAGTCGCGCTATTCTTGATTCGGCCGCGGGTGGTCGATTTGCTAATAACACGGATGATGATAAGGCGTGGCAAACGATTGAGGAAATGGCTGTCCATTCGGCCCAGTTTGGTAAGCCTAGGGGTAATTCACGGTCCGCGCACAACGACCGTAGAAATGAGAGCATAAGTGCAGTTATGAGTCAACTTTCTGAACTGAATAGGAAGTTTGATGCTATGCAGGGTAGTGGTTCGTCGAGTGCCCAAGTTAATGCTATTGCGGGGCACGATTCGGGTTATTCTACGGGGTACGCTGCGCCCCAGGAGCAGGTTTATGCATATCAATCTTATAATCAAAACCTGCCGTACCAGAATCAACCAGGTTATGATCGGTCGCTCTTGTCCTACCGTAACCAGAACGTACTCAACCCAACCACCCAACCTCCACAAAATGCCCCTTATCAACCCCCTCACAAAAATTTCCAACCACCCCCGTCTAACTACCAAAAACCCATCTTTACACCACCACCCCCACCTACGCAAATACCCGATCCTATGGCCGAGATGAAGGCCATGATGTTGCAGATGTCGCAGGTGACTATGGCCGTGCAAAAGTCACAAGAGATGATGATGCAGCAAATGCAAAAGGATGGGCAAGCTAAGGACGCTGCAATTAAACTGTTGGAAAATCAAGTGGCGCAGCTCGCCGCTTCGCAAGCGTCACGACAACCGGGTACCCTTCCGCCTCAAGGTAATCCTCCTAAACATCCGCATGATACGGCATGTGCAATCACGTTGAGAAGTGGGTCGATGTATGGTGACCCTATGAACTTGGAGGAAAAGGAGAAGGATGGGGATGAAAACACGGTAAAACCGTGTAACCAGAGGTCACAATGGTCGGCCGGCGTGAGTCGTCCGCCCAAATTTGGACATTCTTCGCGAGGAAAGATGATTCGGGTGTTATTTCTAGTGCAACTTCAACGCCCCCGATTCAGATTAAGCTTCCATTTCCTGGTCGCCAGCGAGGTGCAGAGCCCGAGGCCAAGTTCAGGAAGTTCGTCGACGTCATCAAGGCTCTTCAGGTAAACGTCCCTTTTATTGACCTTGTGACTCAAATTCCTGCGTATGCTAAATTTATGAAGGAAGTCTTAGCTCGTAAGTGTACGTTAGAGGATGTGTCGACTGTAGCTTTCGTGGGGGAGGCTAGTACTAGGCTGCAGGGTAATAAACCCCCTAAGCTTAGTGACCCTGGGACATTCTCTATTCCCTGCTCCATAGGTAGGTTTGTGGTCAAGAATGCTTTATGTGACCTTGGAGCGAGTGTGAGTGTCCTACCCTACTCTCTATACCAAAAGATGAGCTTGTCAGCTTTAGAACCAACTAGCATCACTTTGCAAATGGCTGACAGTTCCGTAAAGCGTCCCTTGGGTATCCTACACGACGTCCCAGTACAGGTTGGAAAGTTCTTTATCCCTGTAGACTTCGTAGTGCTTGACATGCCCGAGGATGTCCACATTCCTATCATTTTGGGGAGACCCTTCCTGCACACTGCTGGTGCAGTTATTGACGTGGGGAATAAGACATTAGCTTTTACGGTGGGGGGTGAAAAGCTCACTTTTGCACATTCTGATACCCCGCGGTCACCCATGCGTCTAGAGTCAGTTTGCTCTATTAATGTTGTACCTCCGTCTCACACTACTGGAGATACTTTGGAGGTTTTGCATGTCTCTTCTCTTTGTGCAGGTTCTTCACAGGATGGTTTGGGGGAGGGAAAGTTGCTGAAAGCTGACATCTACGACGCTAGCAATGGGGATGGAGGGCCCACAGTCGAGCCGTTTCGTGATCGAGGCCCTACGATGATGGAGTATACTAAGCTGCCTCGAGAGGGAGGAATTCTATGGCGATCAACTGCTATATCGCCGAGTGAAGCTGTCGCAAATGGCCAACGACCTTGGCCTCCATATACTTGATGATTTAGAAGCTTTGAAGAGTCGTGCGGGACTATAAACCAGCGCTTCCGGGAGGCAACCCGATGACGTTGTACTTTTATTTTGCACTTGTACTTTGTTTTTACGACATTTTCTGGTTTTACTTTGAGCGCGTGAGGACGAGGGTATTATTTTCTGATTTTAGCGCGCAGGTACTTCAGGACTTTTGTCCTTAGTATTTTTGAGAAAACGCTACGAGGAAGCATGCCAGCCGGTCGACCGGCAGCCGGGCTCAGACCGGCACCGTAGCTGGAATTTGAAGCAGAAGAAAAAGAGCGAAAAAATTGAAAATTTGCATGGGAGCCGGCCGGCCACCACGGCCTGGCCCGCCCCATGTGTCGCTTCCAGTTTGTTCCTTCGCGCTATCTCAAGTACTTCATCGTTGGACTGATTTGGACGCATATATGTGGATTTTAGCCGCACTCCATGATCGACTTCGGTTTGGGGGAGCTCCGACTTTAGCACTCTTTACCCCTTTTTACCCTCCTTTCTCACTTTTACTTTCCTTACCCCGCATATTATATGTCCTTATTTGCTGTTGTGGTTGTGTTGTTTTCCACATTGAGGACAATGTGCGATTCTGGTTTGGGGGAGGGAAGCACTTTCGCGCTTCTCATTTGCTTCTTTCGTTTTGTGTGCATTTATTTCAAAAATCCATAAAAATTAAACGAGTCTTTTTGGTCTGCTTTGTCCAGTTTGGAGAATTGATTAGTGCGCTTACTTTGATCTTTAGTATCTCCGAGTCGAAAATCTATAGTCGTAGCTTGCACTATATGTTTGTTTCCTATTAATAGATTGCGAGCCTCAAATGCTAGCCCACTTGTATTTGCTTAATTCTTATCGCTTTTCGTTTGTTTACTTTCGATATTGGTATTCAAGTGAGGCATTGGCTTGTGGAACGTTTGGTACGTTGGCATGTGGTTTGTTTGGAAAGATCATATAATGTTGGAGCAATGCTTCGATGCTCTCGGAGGGGACTCATTGATTTGAGTAACCATAGTGGCCATGAATTTAGTTGCGACCGAGAGTATGAGCAATGATGTAACCCTTAAGGAAATATGTGTACCCGAGCGCGATCTTTACCGAGTAAACGTCAAGCTAAACGGTATTACATACGAGGGATGCTCCACATTTGAGAAAAAGAAAAAAAAAAGGAAGAAAAAGAAAAGAAAAGAAAGAGAAAAAAAAGTGGATTTGAGGTAAGAAAGGTGGAACGGAAGTGGTATGTTCGGTTGGCCTTGCTTGAATTTAAATATCCTTTGTCGTAAGTTTTACTTTTGCGAAAGCGTTAGAGGCTAGTGATATAATGTGGTGTGAATGGTTGAGACCTGTGCTCTATTCTCGGTGAAATAGACTATGGTTGTATGTTTATGTGCGTAGGTCGTCCACTTTGAGATACTAGCGTGATTAGTTCGTGTCACTTTGATTTTCTCCGACGCTGTTTGCTTGAGGACAAGCAAAGGTTTGGTTTGGGGGAGTTTGATACACGTTATTTATATACATTATATGCCCCCGGTTCAGTCGCATTTAGCTGCATTTACTCGTGTCCATTACTAGTTTTATGAGCTATTTGTTATATTTCTCGTTACTGCTGCCTTTCATTTGCATTTTGCAGGTTTTGGTGGTTTTGAGCCAAAACCCGAGACATTTGGAGCATTTCGAGATTCATGACGACAGGACCAAGCTTGAGCTCACGCAGGAGCTCGAGAACACGAGCCAAGGACCAAGTACATCTAAAGGTCACGAACAAGTTAGGCCCAAAATAAAAGAACCAAGACCAAAGACTAAGGGGCTACGTATAAACAAAGCCCAAGAACAAGAGATTGAAGTGGAATGAGCCCAAGGAAGAAGAGAAGAGAGCCGGCCCATTGTCAAAGGGTCAGGCCGGTTGCCAGGCCGGCTGGAAGGCATATTTTGCCGGTTTTTGTTATATTTCGAGATTGAATAATTTTGAAAGTATAAATAGACTTTAGGTCGAGTAGTTTAAGGGATGCTTTATTTTTTACATTCAAACTTTAGGTTTAGCTTTTAGTTTTCTTTACTGCTTTACATTCTCTCTACTTTCAAAGTTTAGTTTAGCTTTCAAGCTTGGTCCTTTAATAATCGTCAGTACTCCGTATTTATTCCAGGTTTATTCTATTAACTTTATTCGTGCAATTATATCTTCTTATTATTACTGTATTTGTTTTGTTATTATGTCTAGCTAATTCCTATATTAGGGTTTAGGGGAATTTGATAATTGGTTCAGGAACATGTTTTAGGATTAAATTGGTTGAATAATTTGTGCACTTGATTTCTTCCTGCGCGTTTTATTATCAATTGAATTTAGGGACGCCTTTATTGAATTGAACTTAGGTTGTTTCAGTTTAAGATCGAAAGCCTAATTGAAACTAGACTCACGCGTATTTGATAAGTTAAATTTAGTAAAATGCGAGAGCCCGCTAAATTTGCTTAAGGCCAAAATTGACTCGAGAGAGCGTTTTATAAACCTAATCTTTTGCACAGTTTATCGCTTCCTTCTTATAAATTTGAGTTCCTGAATCATTGTCATAATGAACCCGATGCCCTAATCTTTCCCCTTATATATTTTCTATTCATCTGCATTATTATTTGCTTTAGTTTATAGCTTATAACAAACCTTCTTTCACACCTCTGAGTTGGACCTGTTTTCATCTGCTTTAACTTATAACTGCTCCGTTTCTCTGTGGATACGATCCTACTTACTGCTAGCTGCTGGTAGTTGTCAGTTTAGGTTATTTTGATTGGGTGATACGACTTTAGCCCCATCAATTTGCTTGCCGAGCGTACCTGCAAAAATTGTTAGTCGTAAAAGCATATATATATGTCTCGATTGAGACTGACTCGCTAATGACTAAACTAAATGCAAATGTAAAGTTTTGAAAAATGTTGTTTAGAAAATATTTTAGACTTGTAAAAAGACGTTTTTGATATTGTAAAAATGTGAGCTAAAACGACATTTTGAGACGAAAATTGTGAATGCAAAAATCGTATTTTGTGTTGTGTTTAATTTTTGTGCGATTATCGTGTTTTGTGAATACGAAAAATACGAAAGACGGGAGTCAATTACGCAAATCGAGACGACGCGACGGGACCTTGAAAACAGGTCCAAGGTCGGTAGAAGAGGTAAATGGGGTAATAAGTTAAAGGTTTAGGGCGTAGGTGTGTAAGAGTTGTAAGAAAATCGAATAATTTTGTCAGGAAAGAAAAGAAAATCGCCTGTAAACAGGCGATTTTAATTTTAATCGCCTGTTCACAGGCGATTAGGTTTTTGTTTTGTGGTTTTTGTTTGATTTATTTTAATCGCTTGTTCACTAGCGCTTAAGTTTTTATGTTGTACTTTGTTTTGCAAATCTTGGCTATAAAAGGAGGGCTAGGTTAACTCATTTTACTCATCCTCTCATCTTCCTATTCTCGATTTTCCAAAAATATTCAGAATATTTACGGAACATTCGTCGAGTTATGGAGAATTTTGAAGGAAACTTGCGTCGTTGGTGTGCGTCTTTGTCGGGTATAGAGGAGAAAGACTTGAAGGACTGCGGCGTCGGGGTATTCCTGGGGTTGAGGAAGGTTCAAATGGAGCCCGAGTTCCTGGATGCGTGTCTCGACTATTGGGACTTGAGTTTCCACGTGTTCCGCTTTCCTGGCGGAGAGGTTTGTCCATTGGTCGAGGAGTTTGGAGCAATTGGCGGTTGGCTGCGTACTAACATGCCCGTGTGTGTTAGGAGGGAGCTAGAGTATAAGAGGCACGTGCAGAACTTCCTCCAGATGACTCGTGTAGAGACAGAAGACCCATTTGTTGGGAGTCGTATCAACCTCAATCGCCTGTGCCATCGCTTCATGAACCGTGCCAATGAGACGATCTCTTTCGGTGCTAGGAAAAGGGCGTTGCCATTCTGTTTGGTCCACCTTTATATGTTCCCTGATTCGTTGTACGAGGGAGCGCTTGGTGATCCCCGCTTAATCACTGTTGTCCAACAGATGGAGTACGGCTGTAACCCTTCCGCCGTGATCTTGGCTGAGACGATCCTGGGCCTGGATGATCGTGCCTGCAATAGGGAGCGCTCGTACCGAGGATGTCCCTTGATCCTTCAGGTGTGGCTAATGGAGCGTCTGAGTGTACTGGGCGATATTGGCTTTGACGGGTCAGATGCTGCTAGGGATGTGACTGATCGCTATATTAGGTGGTTGGACCGAAAACATCGTTCTGACAACTACTTTCCCGAATTTGTGAGGTCATCGGCCATTCGCTGGTCGGTGCCATGGTGGGGAATAGTCGACGTGACGGCGAGTGCAGTTGGCGATGGTCCCTCTGGGGTCCTCCTCTGTGGGTTTGACATGGGTGTGTACATCCATCCCCTGCGAGTTAGGCGGCAGGTAGGGTGAAGCGTATGATTCATCCCTGGTCAGGACACTACGGTGCAGGGCATGCTTATGCTAAATAATGATATAACCGACGCTTGGGCGGGTGGTTGGATTACGCGTACCAGGTGGCCTGTGGCTGGTGTTCCTGGGACGGTTCGGGTGTCCCGGGCCTATACTAAGTGGACTGTTACCCAGAGTCCCCATAAGAGGTGACGCCTTCGTGCCTTGGAGCTCAACGAGTTTCCCCCAACGTCCGCCTATGACCCGGTCTGCTTTGGACGTGATAGTGGCGATGGCGAGGGTTCGAGTTCAGAGCCACTCTCGGCTGCTGAAAGTGTGTTCGGCCGTCGACATATTCTAGGGTCGGGTGCTCCTGCTCGTCATGGCAGTGTCGGGGATCGCCGTAGGGGTTGAGGGTTGGTGCTCCCCTATTCTGTCGAGGCGTTTGTGTTTGCTTGAGGGTAAAAGGGAACCTGATGTAGTTTTATTGTTTTGTTGTTAGTATTATGTTCATATTATGTTTGTATTTTATTATGTTTGTATTATGTGTATCCTAAACCCGAGGTATATGCCGGGATTTGTATAAGTATTGTAATATATTGTAGTGTTTGTTAGTGTATTTCTAACGTTGTAGTTATGCTCCTATTTTGAAAAATCCAAAATGTAACCGATCTTTTTAAGATTAATAAAAATCAGGTTTTTATTTACGACTTTGCCTCATTTTGCTTGTTATTTTGTGTGAAATTCCTTGGCTCTAATCTTCTTTTTAAAGTTTAGAATGTAAGGATGATTTTTGTTTTTTAGGAATTTTGTGTATCGACTATTCCCTTGACTTTTTTAAGCTTTGGGTTTGTCGTGTATTGTTGAACGTTGTTCCTTTTACCCTTGGGCTATGGAACGTTTTTGTGATGACTGTATCCTTGGCCTTTTTAAGCTTTAGACGTGTCATTTTTGTGTTGAATATTGCCCTTTTTAACCCTTTAGATTATGAGGCGAGTTTTGTGGTGACTATGTCCTTGGCTTTTTTAAGCTTTAGACGTGTCATTTTTGTGTTGAATATCGGTTGCGCTTTTTGCAAAGCTGCCTACGTATCCATGAAAAATGGAATCAAACCGGCGTAGTTCGGAAATGTACGTTTAGGGGCATACCGGCCCATGAGTTGTGTTTGCTTTTTTGTGGTGAATGTGCATGTTTAGGGGCATGCCGGCCCATGAATTGTTTTTGTGGAAAGGTGCGTGTTTAAGGACCCGCCGGTCCAAGAGTTTGCTTTATGGAATGTGCACGTTTAAGGACATGCCGGCCCATGAGTTGATTTTTAGAAAATTGTATTTTATAGATGCATTGCAAGGGTTTTTTAAGGGTAGTATTTCTTGAGTTGGTCGAGGTTCGTTGCGAGGTTAAACTCTTGACCGTCCAAGTCGGTTAGTTTTACTGCTCCGCCTGTGTAGATTTCCTTGACGAGGTAGGGCCCAGCCCAATTAGGCTTGAACTTTCCTCGTGGGTCGACTGGAAGCGGTGCTCGGACTGACTTTAGTACGAGATCACCTACTTTTATGTTTCGTGGCTTGACTCGTTTGTTGAATGCTCGCTGTAATCGTGCTTGGTACATTCGTACGGTGCTCAGGGAGTGAAGTCGGCGTTCGTCCAGGAGCATGAGTTGTTCGTAGCGTTCACGGGCCCATTCTGCTTCTGGGATGCTACTTTCCATTAGTATGCGTAGTGATTGTCTTTCTATTTCCACTGGTTGGACGGCTTCCATGCCGTAGGTGAGGAAATAGGGGGTCATGCCCGTGGGTGTGCGAATGGTAGTGCGGTATCCCCATAATGCGTATGGTATCTTGTTGGGCCAATCTTTGCAACTGTCGATCATCTTCTCGAGTATGGTGACGACTGTCTTGTTTGCTGCTTCAACGGCTCCATTGGTTTGGGGTCTATAGGGTGAGGATTTGTGATGTTGTATGTGGTATTTTGTGAGTATAGCTTCTGTCTCATGGCCGAAAGTCACGAGCTCGATCATGATGAACTCATGGGGTATGCCATACCGGCATATAATGTTTGTCTGTATGAACTTGGCGACTTCTTTGGAGCCGAGGGTTTGAAAAGATGCTGCTTCTACCCATTTTGTAAAGTAGTCGATTGCCACTAGCACGAAACAGTGACCTCCTGCTCCGATGGGTGGACTTTCCCTATCACGTCAATGCCCCAAGTTGAAAAGGGCCAGGGTGAGGTTAGGCTGTATAGTGGTGAAGGGGGTACATGCTGTACATTGCTGAAAATTTGGCAGTTGTGGCAGTGCTTGACGTATTGGATGCAATCTGCTTCCATGGTTGTCCAATACTGATATACGTTATTTTTATATGTTTTTACCCCCGTCCCGAGCTGCGTTTTATTGTCAAAATGCGCCCTTTAGGGCCATTTTGTTCTCACATTTCGCTCGAGTAGCGTTTTTGGTGTTTTTCCGTGGTTTGCAGGAATTTGTTGCATTTCCGTGCATTTGAGCTAAATATTGGAGTTATGACGGAAACCCGAAAGCCGAGGCGAAGTCGAGCTCGGGAATTGAAGTGACACGAGTAAACTTGGGCGAAATCTAACATTAAGGCCCAAGTAGAAGGAAAGTCAAAGGTCCAAAGTTGAGTCCAGCCCGTTTCTGAGGGCCGGCCGGTCAAACTTGACCGGCGGCCGGTCGGCCGGCTTAGGTGCTTTTGTTGACTTTTTCACGAGATTTTAAGCCCAAAATTTGAGCTACGTAGTCGGGCGTGAAGCCGTGATACTGACTTTGGGAATTTTATTCGACGGATTTAATTTGTAATTTAATTATTTTAATGTTTTAGGAAACTACTATATAAGAGATTTTCGGGAGTTAGGTTTAGTTTATCTTTTCATTACTGCTTTCTACTGCTTTTTAGAATTACTCTCTTAGAAAAACTTCAAGTTCTCTTTTAAGTTCATCTTCAAGCTTTGTAACCGTCGGTACTCAGTTCAATTTCAAGATTATTTCAACCGGTAATTTCATGTTAATTGTTCTTAATTTCTTCTCTTTAATTATTAATATGTCTTTTGCCTTAGTTATGAGTAGCTAATTCCCCAACTAGGGTTGAGGGGAAATTATGCCTTTAATCCGGTGCTTTGATTAAATTGTTGCAATTGATTGGCTTGTGCTTGTGCGATTTCTTCCTGCGTGATTAATTATCAATTGAATTTAGGGACGCCTTAATTTAATTGAACTTAGGGTTATATTGATTTAAGATCGAAAGCCTAATCAGTATTAGACCACTTCGCGTAATTGATAAGTTGAATTAGTAAGTCGCGAGAGCCCGCTAATTTGAACTTAAGGAAACATTGATTCGAGAGAACGTGTTCTGTCCTAATCGCCTTGCACAGTCCGATTGATTGCTATTTCGGTGAAACTTATATTATCCGGATTATTGACATAAGGAACCCGAGACCCTAGTCTTCTCTCCCTAGTTTAAACCCCTCTTATTCATATTTGCTAGTAGTTTATTAGTTTTTCCAACCAAAAATTGTCATATCTAGGAATAACCTGTCAACTAAGTGTCTTGCGAGTAACTGTTTCTCTGTGGTTCGACCCCTTCTTGCCGCTAGCTATTGTTAGTAGTCCGTAGGGTTTATTTTTGATTTCAGCGATACGACTTAGCTGTGTCAAATTTTGGCGCCGTTGCCGGGGACACGGTTTTATTTCGCATTTACTTAGTAGGTTATTTCTCTTGTCTCAGGGAACTCCAGTTCCTTGAGACCGTTTCTCACTTCTCCTTGTAGTTTTTGTTTATGCGCAGGTCACCTTCAGGTTTAGTTCCTTTCGATCCTGAACCGGAGCGGACTTTTCGCCGAACGCGTAACTTCTTTAAGGAGATTGCTGAAACCTACGCAAAAGAGGTTGTGGAAGTTTACGGCGGAATCTAGTTGAAGCATCGTCTCTGAAGGGACACTACTCCACTTTCTACTTCTAGTGTTGTTTACGGCGTTTGTGACTATGCCGAGACTTTCAAGTCACTCCTTGCCTAAGGCGGAGTCTATTCCTAATGGATTCCAGATGCCCGCAACTTTGCAGGGCAACTTTGAGATTAAGCCCGCGTTCGCACTTTGGTGGAACGTAATCGGTTTAGCGGCAATCCTACGGAGGATCCCGGTCGTCATATGCGTGTTTTCACGGATTCGTTTCACGATAAAGCGAGCGGTATTACTCGTAATCAGTTAGAAATCTTTGTTCCGCTTTCTCACTACGTGATCGCTCGTGAGTGGATCACCGATTTAAATAAGGAAGCGCGGGTATTACTGATTGGGATGGGTTGGCTCTTGCATTTTACAAAAGTATTACCCTCCGTAATCCGATTTAATCAAATGCTAAGCCAAATCCAAAGCTTTAAGCAAACTTACGACGATTCACTTTACGGCGGCAGGAACGTTATAAGAAACTCATCCGTGATTGTCCTCACCACGGGTTGAGTGATTGGCTCGTGATCATGACGTTTTACAACGGGTTGTATTCGGAAAGTCGGGCTATCTTGGATTCAGCTGCAAATGGGCGGTTTGCCGACAACGTCGATGACAACGAGGCTTGGGCACTGATCGAGAAAATGGCGATCCATACCGCACAGTACGATCGACCTAGAGGAAATTCTCGCGCAGCTCATAGTGATCGCGAGAAAGACTCTTTGAATGCTTTAACGAGCCAAATTTCGGTTCTAACAATGAAGGTCGACAAGTTGAGTGGTGCAGGTTCGTCAAATGCGCAGCAGGTTAACGCGGTTATGGGGCACGATGCAGGATGCAATAATTGCGGGATTGTTGGTCATCACGCACATGAGTGCATGAGTTCGCAGGAGCAGGTTCATGCTTTTACTTCTTATCGTTCTAACTTGCCGTATCAGAATCAGCCAGGCTACGATCGGTCTCTGCTTTCTTATCGGAACCAGAACGTTCTCAATCCTACTCCGCAGCCGCGAACAAAGAATAGTTTAACGACGCTCCGCCACAACGGAACTACCAACCGCCGGGTTTTCAGAGTCAAAGGCCCCAATTCCACCAACAACAACATTATCAACAACAACCACCAGTTCAATCCGCTCCTACTCCCGTTAGTGATCATGGTGTGGGTGAATTGAAGGCTATGATGATGCAGATGGCCAAGACACAGGAAACGATGATGACGCAGATGCAGAAAAGCGATCAGGCTAAGGACGCAGCTATTAAGATGTTGGAAACACAGGTTGCGCAGTTAGCGAGTTCGCAGGCTACGAGGCAACACGGGACACTTCCACCGCAAGGAAACCCGCCTCATGACACCGCAAATGCGATCACATTGCGTAGCGGCACACATTATGCAGGTCCGAAGCATCCAGATGTGATTGAGGCCGAAAATTTGAAGAAACGAGCTGAAAAGAGCGTGCCGGTCGGCCGGCGGCAAATGGCCGTCCAACCTACGCACGTCTGACCTTCGGGTGATGCAGATTTGGAGAAGAAAATTGATGAGGAAGCTAAGGAAGCTCAAGCTAAGGTCCAAGATGCTTCAAAGGATGTTACTACTCCAGTTACACCTCCGATAAAAATTCAACTCCCGTTTCCGGGACGTCAACGAAATGCTAAGGCCGAGACGCAGTGCGGTAAGTTTATGGAGGTTGTGAAGAATCTGCAGGTAACCGCTCCGTTCATTTGAACTCATCACCCAGTACCTTCTACGCTAAATTTATGAAGGATATTCTTACTAAGAAACGTTCCTTTAATGAGGTTGAGACCATAAGCGTTCTGGTGAGTGTAGTGCCCTTTTACAGAGTAGTGCACCCCCTAAGTTGAAGGACCCAGGTAGTTTCTCCATTCCTTGCACCATAGGTACCCATGTTATTGACAAAGCCTTGTGTGATTTGGGGGCGAGCGTGAGCGTTATGCCCTATTCGGTTTGTGAAGCTAAACATGGGAGGGTTGAAGTGTACGAGTGTCACCTTACAGATGGCCGATCGTTCGGTCAAGCGACCCTTAGGAGTGCTTGAGGATGTCCCCGTGAAGGTAGGGAAGTTCTTTTTCCCTGTTGATTTTATTGTTTTGGACATGGCTGAGGATAACCAGATACCTATTATCCTAGGACGACCATTCCTACACACAGCCGGGGCAGTCATAGATGTTAAGAACGGTAGGTTGACTCTAGAGGTAGGAGGGGATAAGGTCACTTTTAACCTTAACCAAGCCCTTAAGAGCCCAATGTTAGAGGAGTCTTGCTACTACCTAGACATTATTGATGTTGTCGACGAGTCGGTGTCTTTTGTCTCCGAGGGATCCTTGTCCAAGGATCCTTTGGAAGTTTTAATATGTGGTGAATGTGCAGGTGATGAAACAGGTCCGTGGAATGCGGAAGTAGCTGAACTTGAAGCTCTTCTATATGCTGATGTAAGGAGAGACTTTGACACCACTGAGACGGTTGAGACCTCCTATGCTGCTGAGGTCCAGAAGCCCGAACTGAAGCCGTTGCCTACGCATTTGAAGTATGCGTTTTTGGATGAAGAAGAGATGAATCCGGTGATCGTCAGTAAGGATCTTACGGAGTCCCAGTTGATTGCTTTGCTGAAGGTTTTGAGAGCCCACAAGAAGGCTCTGGGCTCTGATCTTAGTGATTTGAGAGGTATTAGTCCCGATTTACGCATGCACAGGATTCACCTCGAGGATGATCACAAACCGGTGATTCAGTGGTCAACCCGCCATTGAACCCGAACATGCAAGAGGTTGTTAAGAAGGAGGTGATGAAACTCCTTGACGCCGGTATTATCTATGCGATTTCGGATTCTAGGTGGGTTAGTCCTGTCCAGGTTGTTCCTAAGAAGGGCGGGACTACGGTGGTCAAGAATGAGAAGAATGAGCTGATTCCCACTAGAGTCGTGACTGGTTGGCGGATGTGCATCGACTATCGACGGTTGAATGCCGCCACGAAGAAGGATCATTACCCACTTCCGTTTATTGATCAAATGTTGGAAAGGTTAGCATGCCACAGGTATTTTTGCTATCTAGACGGCTATTCAGGTTTTTTTCAGATCCCCATTCATCCTGAGGATCAGGAAAAGACCACTTTTACGTGTCCCTACGGGACTTTCGCTTATCGTCGAATGCCGTTTGGTTTATGTAACGCACCTGCTACTTTTCAGCGTTGTATGATTAGCATTTTTTCTGAGTTTATCGAGTCTATCATGGAAGTCTTTATGGATGATTTTAGTGTGTACGGGACCGATTTTGAGTCTTGTTTGCTTAATTTGTCTAAAGTCCTAAAGCGTTGTGAAGAAGTCGACTTGGTTTTAAATTGGGAAAAATGTCATTTTATGGTGAAGGAGGGTGTCGTCCTTGGTCATGTTGTTTCTGATAGGGGCATCCAGGTTGACAGAGCTAAAATCCAAGTGATTGAGCAACTACCTCTTCCCGTTAACGTGAAAGGGGTCCGAAGCTTCCTTGGTCATGCGGGGTTTTATCGCCGCTTTATCAAGGACTTCTCAAAGATTGCTAAACCACTTACCCAGCTCCTCCTGAAGGATGCCCCCTTTTTGTTTACTGATGAGTGCGTTGAGTCTTTTCGCAGGATTCAACAGGCTTTGATTTCAGCACCGATTATCCAGTCTCCAGATTGGAACCTGCCGTTCGAGATTATGTGCGATGCTAGTGATTATGCGATAGGCGCGGTGTTAGGACAAAGGCGTGACAAGGTCTTACATGCTATTTACTATGCTAGTAAAACCTTGGATGAAGCGCAGGTGAACTACGCGACGACGGAGAAGGAACTTCTTGCCATTGTCTACGCGTTAGACAAATTTCGATCGTATCTTCTTGGGTCCAAGGTGATTGTTTATACGGACCATGCGGCATTGAAGTATCTCCTAGCTAAGAAGGAAGCCAAGCCTAGGTTGATTCGCTGGATTCTGCTACTCCAGGAATTCGACCTTGAAATCCGTGATAAGAAAGGTGCTGAGAATGTGGTAGCTGATCATTTATCTCGGCTACGTTTCGATGAGGGTGGAGTTGTTGTTCCTATTGACGACTCTTTTCCGGATGACTCATTGATGGCCGTTCTACATGGTGAGCCTTGGTTCGCCGATTATGCTAACTTTGTGGTTGCAGGTACATTTCCCGAGGATGCTACTTCTCAACAAAAGAAGAAGTTTCGGCATGATGCGAAGAAGTTCTTTTGGGACGATCCGCATCTATTCCGTGAGTGTAGCGACGGATTATTCCGTAAATGTGTACCTGATTGGGAGATTCGCGGAGTGTTAGAGGGATGTCATTCCTCTCCTTACGGTGGGCATCATGGTCCCACCAAGACCGCGGCAAAGATATTGCAGTCCGGGTTTTATTGGCCTACTTTGTTTAAAGATGCAGCAGCTTTTGTTCTATCTTGTGACGCATGCCAAAGGACCGGGAATATCTCAAGGAGGCATGAAATGCCTCAAACGGGTATATTAGAGGTCGAGTTGTTTGATGTTTGGGGAATCGATTACCAAGGCCCGTTCCCGTCTTCTCATGGGAACCGTTTTATACTTGTTGCTGTCGACTACGTCTCTAAGTGGGTCGAAGCTGTCGCATCTCCTACCAATGATGCTAAGGTGGTAATCAACTTATTTCGCAAGACGATCTTTCCTCGATTTGGAGTCCCTCGTGCAATTATAAGCGATGGGGGAAGTCATTTTCACGAGAAACATCTCGACACTCTTTTACGGAAGTATGGTGTTCAACACCGTACTGCTCTTGCTTATCACCCGCAGACGAGCGGGCAGGTTGAAGTTTCAAATCGAGAGCTCAAGTCTATTCTTGAGAAGGTGGTCACTAAATCACGCAAAGACTGGAGCTCGAAACTTGATGATACTCTGTGGGCTTATAGGACGGCGTTTAAAACGCCGATTGGAACTTCACCCTACAGGTTGGTGTACGGAAGGCATGTCATCTCAGTTGAGTTGGAATATAAAGCTTGGTGGGCGGTTAAGGAGCTTAATTTTGACTCGACTACGTGTGGGGAAGCGATTATTCTGTTGAATGAGCTCGATGAATTTCGTATGAGTGCTTATGAAAGCTCGCGGGTTTATAAGGAGCGCACGAAGAAGAGGCATGATCAGCGGATTCTACCTCGTGAATTCAAGGTCGGTGATAAGGTGCTCCTTTATAATTCTCGCCTTCGCTTATTTCCGGGCAAGCTGAAGTCCCGTTGGTCCGGACCGTTCACTATTACCGCCACGAGTAAGTACGGTTACTTCGAGCTTGAAACTAGCGCGGGGGAGCGTTTTCAAGCTAATGGTCATCGTTTGAAGCTGTATCACGATGGCGCTGCTGTTGGTTTGGTCGAGGTGCTCTACCTCGCACCACTTGATTCCTCTTGCTGATGAGGTAACACAGTCGAGCGGGACTTAAAACCAGCGCTTCCGGGAGGCAACCCGTGTGTCCTTGTATTTATTGTACTTTTGATTTTTTTCCGCATTTTCATTATTTTTAGGTGAGACGAGAGTGAGGGTCTTAATAATTTTCTTGAGTAGTGCAGGTTGAGTTTCAAATTCCATACTTAGAAATTTTTGAGAAGGAGTAGACGGGGCTCAAAAGCCGGCCGACCGGACGCCGGTCCTGGCCCGGAGCCGTAGGCCAAATTTTCAGGGTTTTAATTTTGAGAAAAAGAAGAGAAAAAAGAGCTACAGGTCCCCTAAGCCGGGCGACCGGCAGCCGGTCCGGGGCCGGCTGATGTTTATATAGAAATTCTACGAAAATGATGACGTGTGATGACGTTTTTGGTAAGGCCGGTCGACCGGCCGCCGGTCCGGACCGGCTGAGGCGCATTTCTACGGATTTATACAAGATTTCCGCCTCATTTCACCTCACATTCTAATTTTCACTCTCTCTCACTAACCTCACTCTAAACCCACGAACATCCCTTTCTCTCTTTCACCCAAACCCTAAAACTCAACCCCTCTTCAACCTACTCATTTCCATGGCGGATTCATCTCAAGGAGCTCGGAAACGCGGTCGCCCTCAAACCCGGTATCAAGCGGCTCAACCCGACATCGCACCGGATCCCGATTTCAAAGAGGTAATTTTTACATCTACTACTCAAAAGGACAAATTTACAACCTTGAAGAATCGATCCCTTATTCCTACTAGATTTATTTGTCGGAACTCTTTGCGAGCCCTAGGGTTAGACGTTGTGACCATGAAACTTTTTAAGGGCGTCGGGATGGAATTTATGTTTGGGTTAATTCGATTGACATACCCTCGCCTTACTTGGGAGTTCTTGAGTTCGTTGGAGCTTACGAAAGACACTAATGGCTTTCCCATTTTGCACTTTCGCCTTATGAATAACGACATCACATTGACGACGAAAGAACTCGGTGAGATATTCGGGCTCGCTCACAGGAGGGCGTTTGAAGCTCCTGACACTTTTGATTATACGGAGCTTTGGCGTGCTATTTCTGAACAGCGCCACACGCCGGGCCGTCATATGAGCTCGGTTCAGATTCATCAGCCTGCCATTCGCATTTGGCAGAGGTTCATGGGTTTGACGATCTTCAGCAGGAACGAACCCCATAATGTCCGCACTGAGGAGATGCAGATTTTGGGACAGTACCTTCGGCAGCAACCCGAGAAATTTCATATAAACATCGCATACCATCTCGCTTATCACTTGAAGCGGTTATGCATTGCTACGCGGCTAATGTGCGGTGTATGTGGGTGGCCTTATCACCCAGATTGCTATGAGGACGATTGATTTTGTTGAGCGCGCAAGACATTTGTCGCGAAATTATCTTCTTGATACGAATTACTTCCATTCTCCTTTGCTTTGGCTCACCCATAATTCGGTGGGTAAGCGTGTTTGGATGATCAACAAGGCCCCGAGTATCGAGCTTCCTGCGCTCTCTCAGTGCGGTGGTGGCCGACCACCTCGTGACACTTTACCGCCAGGAGCTCCTGCTCCTCTTGTTCCGTCCGAACTAACTTACGTCGTGGCGACACCCGGTGAGACCTCTTCACTGGCGTTGAGGAGCCGACACAGGTACCTCCGCAGGGCTCCGCCGCATCGAGTACCCCGCAGTCCTACGACCTCCATCCCGATGTTGTTGCGATGATGGGGGGTATGGATTTAGGGATGACCGGGCTCGATCTACTTTGATGACTTTCGTCATCAATACAAAGATGATTTGCGCGCTGACGCACGCGCCAGATCGGCCGAGTTTATCTTCGACATGGCGTTGAGCGGTTCGAGCTATGATGCCTATGCGGCGAGGCACTGTTCCACCAGAGGACCACACCCGCCCTTCTACACTTGGCGACGGCGGGTATCTGACCGACGTTCATGGCGGACTTCATCTTGATCCGATTATTACTCCACCCCCTACGCTTGGCGGATGGTGGATATGGGTATGCTGACTCGCAGCTGACCTTTCTTGGTTATGGTGACGCGGGCGCGTCTGGGTCAGGTGCTGCGGCTTCTGGGATGCCGATAGACGACGAGGAGGATGATCCCGTTCTTAGGGAAATTGATGAGTACGAGCCCGACGATTAATAGTGGCGCGCTGGCCACTAACCCCCGAGCATCTTCTGGCTTGGGGGAATCCCTCTTTATAGTATGTTTTCTCCTCTCTACTCTCGTTTTCATTCCTTCCCCAATTATTTTCGGTCCTTCAGTTGTGCTTTTATGGATGTTGGTTATTGTTTGCTGCTGATCACACTGAGGACATTGTGATGTCTAGGCTTGGGGGAGGAATTAGGTTGCTTTATTTTTCATTTTCTGTATTTGTGTGTTAGCTAGTTTTGATTGCTTTTGGTGTTAGTCAGTTTTTCTTATTGCTTTTGTTTTTCCTTTCATTTTCAAATCCTTTCATTTCCAAAAAAAAAAAAAAATTTGAAAAATGTCAAAAATTTCAAAAATAGAGTCAGTTAGATGTTGAAACATGCAAAACGACGATGATTTAATTGCCTATGTTTGTCCTTTTCTTACACTTAACATGATTGAGCATGTGCTTCATGCGTTACAGAGTTGATCTTACGAGTCAGTTGCTAGTTTGTTTTGTTGAACCATAGACTCGACCGGTAATTAGTGAGCTACATATATGGAGATGATTAGAGCCTCCAAGGCCAGTGACATCTACGACTGGTCTCCTTGTTGTTAGGTTGTGTGTAGTTTCTCCTCGTGCAGGGCGTAATATTAACATGCATAAATGTGAACTCAATCTGCTTAATACTGAGTCGTGTCGGGTTGGTGGCTAGCGGCATTACATGAGGAAAGGCAGCACTTATTCTTGTTTTATGAGCTCCACATTAGCCAAATAGCCTGTTTTTCTTACCCTTTAGATTATAGGTTTACCACTTTTTGCACCCCGTCTTAGCCTTAAAGCTTGTTTTTATACTACATTTTATCTAACCACTTACCTTTTCATTTTACCTACCCTATTCGGGACAGTTGCATTTGATTTTTGGTATGTTGGGTTATGCTTGAGGCGTTGATTTGAGGTTGCAGAAAAGAGTTACGAGTTGGAAGTTTAATTTTTCGTCACCTACCGTTACCCTTTTTTTTTTATTGTTCGCATTTCATGTTACAAAAAAAAAAAAAAAAAAAAAAAAAAAAAAAAAAAAAAAACCAGAAAAAATCGAAAAAAAAAAAGAGAAAAAGAAAAAAAAAACAAACAAAAAAATATGTTATTTCGTTTGGGATTGTACATAATACGGTTGGTTGACGAGATTTATTCGACTTTTCTTACGGAGGTTGTATCTTGAGCTTGAGTTTATTTGCCTCCAAGTCGACGGAGTTGGGTTGAATGTTGTGGCGAGTTGAATTTTTGTAGCTTATGCAACTACCGAATTTAGCTCCACTTATCCTAAACGCGCTTGGCGCAACCACCTTTCACCCTTCACCTTGGCCTTCCCGCGTAAGTCCTTGGCATGTATTCTGGTCATTCGTTTGGTTGGACGCGTACTTATGTTGTAGAGATTGTTTTCACATTCGATTGCAGGCGTGTTTCACGAGTCGAGATGGTGAGTTAGTTACCTTTGCATTGTTACATATAATTCACATATACTCACCCTTGTTCTTAAATGAGTGCAGAGTGAAACCCGTGAGGACACTACATTATTGGTCTCCTAGGGTCGCCGGTTCACAAATCATTTCCATGCGGCTTGATAAGTGTGTTGACTTTGTTTCTGCAGTTGGGAATTTATTCCTAACACTTTCGACTGCTCATGATTGTTTAAGTTGTACTTGATTAGCGACAGTTCATGCTCGGCTCTGAGTCGTTGTTTCTCATCTTTTGTTTATACTTGTATGGTGTGTTTAGTTTTAGTTGAGTCACTTGCTTGAGGACGAGCAAGAGTCTGGCTTGGGGGAGTTTGATATACGTTATTTTTATATGTTTTTACCCCCGTCCCGAGCTGCGTTTTATTGTCAAAATGCGCCCTTTAGGGCCATTTTGTTCTCACATTTCGCTCGAGTAGCGTTTTTGGTGTTTTTCCGTGGTTTGCAGGAATTTGTTGCATTTCCGTGCATTTGAGCTAAATATTGGAGTTATGACGGAAACCCGAAAGCCGAGGCGAAGTCGAGCTCGGGAATTGAAGTGACACGAGTAAACTTGGGCGAAATCTAACATTAAGGCCCAAGTAGAAGGAAAGTCAAAGGTCCAAAGTTGAGTCCAGCCCGTTTCTGAGGGCCGGCCGGTCAAACTTGACCGGCGGCCGGTCGGCCGGCTTAGGTGCTTTTGTTGACTTTTTCACGAGATTTTAAGCCCAAAATTTGAGCTACGTAGTCGGGCGCCGACCGGCAGCCGGCCGGCCGGCCTGGGAATTTTATTCGACGGATTTAATTTGTAATTTAATTATTTTAATGTTTTAGGAAACTACTATATAAGAGATTTTCGGGAGTTAGGTTTAGTTTATCTTTTCATTACTGCTTTCTACTGCTTTTTAGAATTACTCTCTTAGAAAAACTTCAAGTTCTCTTTTAAGTTCATCTTCAAGCTTTGTAACCGTCGGTACTCAGTTCAATTTCAAGATTATTTCAACCGGTAATTTCATGTTAATTGTTCTTAATTTCTTCTCTTTAATTATTAATATGTCTTTTGCCTTAGTTATGAGTAGCTAATTCCCCAACTAGGGTTGAGGGGAAATTATGCCTTTAATCCGGTGCTTTGATTAAATTGTTGCAATTGATTGGCTTGTGCTTGTGCGATTTCTTCCTGCGTGATTAATTATCAATTGAATTTAGGGACGCCTTAATTTAATTGAACTTAGGGTTATATTGATTTAAGATCGAAAGCCTAATCAGTATTAGACCACTTCGCGTAATTGATAAGTTGAATTAGTAAGTCGCGAGAGCCCGCTAATTTGAACTTAAGGAAACATTGATTCGAGAGAACGTGTTCTGTCCTAATCGCCTTGCACAGTCCGATTGATTGCTATTTCGGTGAAACTTATATTATCCGGATTATTGACATAAGGAACCCGAGACCCTAGTCTTCTCTCCCTAGTTTAAACCCCTCTTATTCATATTTGCTAGTAGTTTATTAGTTTTTCCAACCAAAAATTGTCATATCTAGGAATAACCTGTCAACTAAGTGTCTTGCGAGTAACTGTTTCTCTGTGGTTCGACCCCTTCTTGCCGCTAGCTATTGTTAGTAGTCCGTAGGGTTTATTTTTGATTTCAGCGATACGACTTAGCTGTGTCAAATACCATCCTAGCCGTAGGATTTGCTTGCAGAGTGCCCGAGCATTCATGTGGGGACCGCACTCGCCATCATGGACTTGCGTGATAATTTTCTGTCCTTTCTTGTAGTCGACACATATGAGCAGTGTCCCTTGTGGTGTTTTCTTGAGTAATTGCCCCATTTCTAGCACAAATTGGGATGCTATGAGTCTAATGGCTCTCTGGCTCTGTTTATCGGTGTCAGGTGGGTAAGTGTTGTTTGTTTTGTAGTTGATTATGGCTTGATACCAAGGCTCTGTTTGCTCGGTTTCGTCTAGGTTAATGGTATGGATGTATGCTGGTTCGTCACGTCTTTCAACGATGATGGGTAGTAACTTCATGCTTGGTGGCATGTTTAGGAGGGATGAGAGTTTTGACAGTGCGTCGGCAAATTGGTTTTCTTCCCTTGGGAGGTGATAAAATTCAATGCAGTCGAAGTTGGTTAGGAGTTTTTGTATTTTTGTTTGGTATTTTGTGAGGGTTTCACTCATGATCTTCCATGCTCCTATCACTTGATTTATGATGAGGAATGAATCTCCATGCACCCGAAGGTTCCTTATCTTGAGAGCGATTGCTGCTTGCAGGCCGTAAATGCAGGCTTCGTATTCTGCGGCGTTGTTCGTGACACTAAAATCGAGCTTGATTGAGAGCGGTGTATGGTCACCATCTGGGGATATTAGGAGTATTCCTACTCCGTAGCCGCGGTAGTTTGATGTTCCGTCAAAGTATAATTGCCAGTATTCCTTTTCTACGGCAAAGATCCTCTCGTCGGGAAATGACATTGTGTCGATCATGGGTTGTTCGATGATAGCGTTTTCTGCAAGGAAGTCAGAAACTGCTCTTCCCTTGATTACTTTCAGAGGGAGGTGCTTGAGTTCGTACTCGGCGAGAAGCAGAGTCCACCTGGCCATGCGTCCGTTTAGGACCGGTTTTTCAAATAGGTATTTGAGGGGATCCATTAAGGAGTATACTCTTGTTGTGCTGGTGAGTAGGTAGTGTCTGAGCTTTTTGGTTGCCCAAACCAGTGAAAGGCAGCTTTTCTCGACCGGTTCATACCGAGTTTCGTAGTCGTGGAACCTCTTGCTAATGTAGTAAATGGCTCGCTCTTCGTTGTCGACCTCCTGGGCGAGCATGGCACCCATAGCGTCTGGCGTGGTTGTTAAGTACAGTGATAGTGGCAAATCCTTTTGTGGAGGTACTAGCACGGGTGGATTTGTAAGCAGGCTCTTGACTTTGTCGAATGCTTGTTGACAGTCGTCGTCCCATTTCGTGTGCTCTTCTTTCTTCAGCTTCTTGAAGATTGGCTCGCAAATCATGGTGAGTTTGCTGATAAATCGGGAGATATATTGGACTTGTCCCAAAAAGCTCCTTATTTCGTCGATGTTGCTTGGCGGCTTCATACCCATTATTGCTTTGATTTTGGTCGGGTCTATTTCGATCCCGCGCTGGCTTACTATGTGGCCTAAAACCTTGCCTGATGTGACCCCAAAGGTGCATTTCTGTGGGTTCAATCACATCTTATACTGCCTGATTCTGGTGAAGAACTTGCGGAGGTTGGTGACGTGGTCGTCCCTTTCCTTTGATTTTACGATCATGTCGTCGACGTATACCTCAACCTCCTTATGCATCATGTCGTGGAGCAAGGTGGTAGCAGTGCGTTGGTAGGTAGCGCCGGCATTGATGAGCCCAAATGGCATGATCGTAGCGAGATGTTCCCAGGGGGTTACTGAAAGTTGTTTTTGGCATGTCGTCTGGCCGCCATTTTGATTTGGTTGTATCCTCGTGCATGGCGAATCCATGAATAGCGATGGCGTGGTCGGCTGTATTGTCGATTAGAATGTCCATGTGAGGCAGTGGGAAGTCATCTTTTGGGCAGGCTTTGTTTAGGTCTCGAAAGTCGGCACATACTCGTATTTTGCCATTCTTCTTCATAACCGGGACCATGTTGGAGACCCAGTCTGAGTATTCGATGACCCGGATGAACCCAGCTTGTAGCTGCTTTTCGATTTCCTCTTTGACCATGAGAGACCATTCTGGTTTGATGCGTCGGAGTTTCTGCTTGACCGGTTTGCTACCTTGTTTGATCGGGATGCGGTGTTCAGCTATCTCGCGGTCGATGCCGGGCATGTCTTTGTATGACCATGCGAAGACGTCCTTGAATTCTGTGAGGAGCTTGGTGTACGTGGTCCTTTCTTCTGTGTTTAGAGAAGCCCCCAGCTGTAGTTCTCGAGGTTCTTCAGGCGTGCCTATGTTGATGGTTGTTGTGTCTTCAATAATGGGGTCCTGTTTGGGTTTTGAGACAATGCTTGCAATGTATCTATATAATGCAATGTTATTTTGTTTAAAATTATCGTATTCATTAGAATATGTAGATTTTAAATGAGGCAAAGAGTAACCAAAAACTTTCATGTTATTAATGTTATCAAAAGCGGTTTCATTTGAAGATAGCTCAGACGAGGGAGCTTTGGATAACCTTAAGGACTCTAGTTCTTGAGCTAAATTGATTACATCGGGGAGATAACCCGGGGGTTTTATTGGGGTGCGTGACTTGAAATGACGACGAGGGAGCTTAAACTCTATGACGGTCTTCTCGTTGAGGACATTGTCTTCATCTTCGTCGGAGCCGGAGTCTTCGTCGGAGCCGGAGTCTTCGAAGGTATAGCCTTAACCGGTAGTGATTTTGAAGGTGCGGTCTTGTTCGTCGGTCCATTTGAGAGTTTTTGACCATCCGTCGTGCGTCTTCTCTTCGAAGGGAATGATTAGGTCTGTGGGGTTGAAGTTGTGGATGCGTATGATGTCGGAGACGAGTTCGATTCCGGCGATGGTGTATGTGGATATGTCCTTAGGAACTCTGCTAGTGCCCTCTTTGACGAAGTAGTTGCTGGGGAGGATGTGGTATGGCTGCATGTGGAAGTCGTGATACTTCTTGCGGTTATTGTATGATTCCCAACCACGAGAGACTTCGTATGACCAGGGCACATAAGATAGGCCCATGGTGGGCCATTTGTTGTCGTTGTCTTTGGCGTAGAGTGAAGTGATTTCTTCTTCGCGAGTCATGGTACAGATGCTGAAATCGAAGTCGAAACCACAAATGTCATCGGCTGGATCGGCGTTTATCTCCGCGGTACTGTTGTTAACCTTATGTTGTTTGAGAGTAGCTCGGAAGTTTGAGGCGTCGATGGTGACAATCTCGTCATCTAAAGGTATCCTGACTTTCTGGTGCAGGGTTGAGGTGACTGCTTTGGTAGCGTGGATCCAAGGCCTACCTAGTAGCATGTTATAAGTTGGGGGTATGTCGATGATTTGGAACTCAGTTTCTCTCATGACGGGTCCTGTCATGATGGGGAAGGAGATGGTTCCTTTTATGCTGCGCCGCGTTCCATCGTAAGCCCTGACGCCGTCTGTACATGGGATAAAGTCATTTTCCTTAATTCCCAGCTTCTTGGCTGTCTCAAGGGGCAAGACGTGGACTGCAGATCCATTGTCGATGAGGACGACTAGTAATGTCATGCCGTGGCATTCCACGTTGATGTATAGAGGTAGGTTGTGTGTGCCACCGAATGGAGGGAGGTCTTTATCCGAGAAGGTGACGGCGTTGGCTTGCCATTCACGTGTAATGTTACTGATAAGTTTTTCTGGAGACATTTCCGATGTCATTGGGGTGACCTGTAAAGCTTGGTAAAGGGCTTCACGATGTCCCATTGAGTCCCTTAAGAGCTGCCAAATTGAAATGTCTGCCTTAGTTTTGTGGAGCTGTTTGTGGAGCGTGTCCCCGATCTCAGGTATAGGTAAGGGTGCTGGGGTAGTGCTTGATGATGCTACCTTACTAACTGGCTACAGGCGTAGGAATAGTGTTGGGCGATGATACATGGCTGGCTGGCGGCAAAGGAGCAATGCCTGCGGGTAGCGTAGTAGAGTTTGTAGGAGCGGCGCTTGGGGGTGAGTTTGCGGTAGGCGAAGTAGGCGGCGTATCTTCGTCTATGATTATTCCCTTGTTTTTCTCTTGAGCAGTCAACCTTGGCGGGAGATTTTGAGGTTCAAGTAATTCTAGAGAAGCTCGGTATGGGCGCCCAGAACGCGTCAGGTAGGCTACTTCATCATCACTGTCCGACAGCCTGAATGGGTATTTGTGACGTAATTCTCCGTATTTGCCTGGCGGGCGGCGAGGTTGGGCCTCCTCCTCGTAGGGTTCATTTTGGAGACACATGCGGATGTCATCATTGTCGGCTTCATTCTCAGAAGTATTCCAGATGCCATTGACTTCGTGATCACTTGAGACGATCAGATTAGAGCAGTTGATGATGGGATGTGTCCCTATAAATATGGCATGGTTATGCAACGGATTGAGCTGGTTTGAAGGCTTAGCGCTCGGGCTAGGCTTCACAATAGTATTGTCGTCGATCAAGTCCTGAACTATGTTCTTTAGGCGAAAACATTGCTCGGTGTCGTGCCCTTTTCCTCTGTGAAACTTCGCAAGATGCTGCTCGATCCCATGACTTCGGTTTCTTGTCTGGGGGAGGCTCGCTAGTAGGTCCTATGGGTTGAAGTACATTGCGGCTCACAAGCTTCTGTAGTGCCTTTGAGTAAGTCATGTATATTGGGTCAAAGTTTCATCGTGCTTTTAATGAGCTAGGACCCGCGGGTGAGTATGATGCTTTTGGCGGAGACGCGGCAGGCCTTGGGGGTGTTGTAAAAACCGGCGGTGCCTCTAGTGCATCCAGTGCGTTGATAGCATGTATGGGCTCGACTTTGGCAGTGGCTCGAGACGAGCTTCCTTGATATCCCCGACCCGTACTCTTATTCCTATTTTCTTTGCGGAGGTCGTCTTCAATGAGTTCACCGACGACGCTGAGTGTTGAGAAGTTGTCAAAATTCCGTCTTTGTAGGTCTTCTTTGGTATCGAGGGTGAGGTTGTTGATGAATTTAGTGATTAAATCGGTGTCCCTTGGGCGGTTAGGTATCTGAGCACAGAGTTTCTTCCGACGTGTTAGGTACTCGGTAAACCCTTCATTGTCCTTCTGAGTCAGGACCTCCAGAGTACGTAGCGAGACTTGGATGTCGTTGTTGTCCCGGTACTGTAAATCGAACGCAACCGTTATGTCCTCAAAACTACCGGTTTTATGTGGCTCTAAAGCATAAAACCATGCCCTGGGTTGTGCGTCCAGCGAATGCGGAAATAATGTGGCCCATGCGGGGGGTTCGACACCCATGATGGCCATTTTGGCCTTGAAAGCTTTGACATGTACGAGCGGACTTTCGTGACCTTTGAAGATGGGAAGATCGCTGAGTGCTAGCTTGTCTGGTAGCATGGACCTGACATTCTTTGGGATGTGCTCGTTTTCTTGGTGTACGGAGTAACCCCTGGAGTTTGTAAGGCGTTCTTCCATGGTTCGAATCCTTTTTGCGTTTCGTTCAAATTCTTCGGCGAGGCGTGCGACATTCTTCTCTGCCTCAAATTTTTTCATAATAGCCATTTGCTCCATTGTTGCGGTGAGGCTAGCTATTCTGTCATTAAGTTGTCGGACTTGCTCGGCAGTTACCTCTTGGGGGGGTGGTGGCGGTCCTCCGACACCTTCATCGTGTTGAAAGGCCATGACAGGTTTTGGTTTTGATTTGTTGTAGGCGCGCTTCTTTGGAGGCGGAGGTGGGTTTAAGTGACGAATTTTGGTTCGTCGTGTATCCAGGGTTTTTCAATGAGTGGACCTGACAAAGTTTTCAAACCTTTAGTGATTCTAAAAGGGAAGAAAAGACTCAACGAAAAATCGCATTCACGACCAAAGAAAGACATAAAAGTGTGAAAAGTGGGTGCAAGACTCGACTCGTGTTTTTTAGATTTTTGGAAAGACACGGGAAGCTTTTGAGGTAGGGGCATATTGGCACGTCCCTAATCTCGAGGCAGGAAAATTTGTATGATCATAATCAGATTAACCCAGTTTAGCGGTATGTTGCTAGGGGTTTATCATTAGATTACGATAAAAAGGATCAAACCGAAGTAGCGATAGACTAGTCGATCTGAGGATGTTAAAATTGGGTAAAAGGCGATTACTTGTTCGCCTTTTATGTGTGACTCAGTAAATTAAATCAAAATGACGATAAGTCACTTGATTCAACATTTAAATTGACGGGTTCGTATCTGAACGAGCCCGCGTTTTTGTTTTTTTGAGAGAAAAAGATCAATTTAAAATCGGGATGACTAATGAGTCACTCGACTTAGAGCTAATCCTAATGTACTAAAAGTTAATTTCGTTTAAAATCTCCGAAATGAATTGACATATTCGGGTTTTTGCTTTGTGAAAAGATTTTGCAATAAATGTATTATGACGATACGTCAGTCGCATAATTCATTTACGTTTTGAAAAAGATCTGGGATATAGTGATTATCCTGGATCGGTTTTAAATGCAGTGGCGTATTATTTATCAAACTCAAATGACTATAGGTCAAAGAGCCTAACGGCGTGTTTTAAAAAAGTATGACCTTTTTGAAAAAGTTTGGAAAAAAGTAATTTCAAAATGGACGTATTTTAAAAGCATAATGCCTAGGAAAAGTTTTTGCATGCAATGGTTTTGAAAGACGACTATAGTGAGGGTACTATAGCTTCGCACTTGTACATATAAACACAGGTTTTTGGTTTATAGGGTAAGGTTCCCTCCGGCCATTCCCGTAACGTTTAGGTAGGGGCACCCGCAAGATTACACACGTCTTAGGTGTGAATTCAAGACGGGCCCTAGAGCGTTCGAGTTTGACTGGTTACGATCGTTTGTACGGATGCCGTACTTGTAATCGTGGAGGGGTGACAGACTGACGTGTCCAGAGTTATCCCGCTTATGAAGCGAGCTTTACTAGGGGCCGTCTCTCAAAGGGTGTGGTTATGAATCAGGAGGATTCGACTCAACGTACTTTTGCCCAAATATCGAAAGCGTAAATGTTTTCAAAGTTTCAAGCTTCACTTCTTTATGTTTTTTAAAAATAAAAGAAAAACTAGTTTTTTCAAAAATAATAAAAATCATGCTCGTCCCCAGCGGAGTCGCCAGCAGAAGGTACCGGGAATTTTTATTGGGAAAACCTATCGACGCATACTGCGCTTGAGCCTCGCCAGTGAAGCGTGAGGCGAATGCTTCTCAGGGAAAAAGAAGTGCGAAGTTTGTGAAAAATGGGGGAGATCATTGCATGAATTTGTGACCAAAAAGAAAAGTAGAAAATCCTTTTTGAAAATGTGTTTTCGGAGTCGCCACCAAATATTAAAGGAATTTGGGACCTATTCAACGCGTCTTGAAATACAAGACACGAGTGTCTCAGATTTCAAGGTGCGTCGATACCTATCTATCTGAGGTTTGAAACCAGAGAAAGGGTTCGGAGAGGAAAACATAATCGCCTGTAAACAGGCGATTTAATTTTGTCGCTTTGTTCTGAGCGATTTTATTTTTGTTTGGTGTCTTTGCTTAAGCCGCCTTTGGCTTAATGACGTATTTTAGGGTGATGATTATGTTTTGTGATGTAATTGTCGTGTGGGTTAAGTAATTTTGGGCCAAATTAGTTTTTGGTCCAATTTCGATTTTCGTGTTTCGGTCTTTGTCGTGTTTTTCGGTTTTGGCTCGAAATAAAATAATATTAAAGTATATTATTTTACGGTTTTGTAGAATCTAATTTTGTGAAAATGTGACACGGGACGCACTTTGGCCCGTTTTGCGTGTTGCGTTAGTGTGCGTTTTGGGTCGTGTTTGTGAGTTTGGGCCTTTTGTATTTGGTTGAAATTTGTTTTTGTGGCTCGGCTTAATAGGACGTTCCTGTATTGTGCTCGTGTTATGCTCATAATGACTAAGAAATGACATTCATTTTTTATGATTATGCAAATTCAAATTAATACGTTAAAAATGACTAAATACGTTTTAGACACTTTTGTACCGTTTCGACTCTTTTAAAAGCATGCATGAAAGTCCTTTTCGTCATCGGGTTTGTTTTTGGGGGGTACGGATACGGGTATCTACAGGAACGTACTCCAAATATTTAAGCTAATTAATTGTATGAGATACGATTAGATTAGTAACTTGATAAATTGACTAACGGTTAGTCAGTGAATTAATTTAGAGAGAAATCGAGTTGTGAACTCGAGTGATTTAATTTTATATCGATAAAATTATTTGAGGAGATGGGAATTAGTGATTAACTGTTAATTCACTAATCATGTATATTTTACTAATGAGATTAGTAAAAGTACAATTCTTAAACATGTGTAAGTGTACATATATGTTAAAGAAGAGTTGTGAGTTCAATTTGATAATTTATACTTTATCATATTAGATGATTAAGTGATAAATTATAAGTATTTGTGGGACAAATATTGAAAACAAATTGGACCTATTAAGAGGGCCATTAAGCCGTCCAAACCAAGGGAGAGGAAGAGAAGATGCTTTTTGTCTTTTGCTTTTTGCTTTTTCTTTTGCATGCACAACATCATGATTTGCATGCTAAGGATTGTTCTAAACAATGAAAAAGCTCTTCCCCCTCTTCCATGCATAGGTGGCCGGCTTTTTGGTGTGTCATACACACTTTGCTCTTTCTATTAGTAAATATTGTTAAATATTTTCCATATATTGTAAATATAGTCTTCCCATAATTAGTTAAGGAAATCCCTTGATTTCCGATGTATTATTGTCAACTGAATATCTGTACACCTTACCCACATAGTCAAAAAATCGTTCACAAAATATGCCTGGTTGTAATACAACCCGGGTAACGCACGGGCATGAAATCTAGTTAATATACGAAGTATATATTAAGAACTTATTTCCATATTTTGTTCCTTAAATTAAATACAACCTAATGGGCTGTATATTTCAAATCCCGTGTTTTATTACCATCCTATATACTTCATATTATTACCATCCAATCCTATATGAGAAGTATCACACTCACTTTTAATACGCACAAACTACTATTAAAAACATCCGTTATGAAGCATGAAATACGCACAAACTACTAACAATCAAGTTTCTAAATTTGTGAAGAAAATGTGTTTGCGATTAAGTAGACGACATCCCTTATATTAATGGCATAACAAATTATTGGCAAAAAAACAATCTCAAATGCATAAACTAAACATTTAAAAGTGGCCGATTAGAACATTTTCAAGTATTTTAACATAGTTTCATAAAATTTAAGGATATCACTGATATTTTTGAAAAACGAAAAGTATCATGTACAATTCGAAGAAATACAAGGGTACCCAATAGAAAATCCCTAAATTTTATTTTGTTCCCATCTTTATCTACCTATTATTATTAAAAATTAGGGTGAATTGATAAAAACACAAGGTGATATTCGAACAAAAGAACCCGATATAAACGGGGTCTCCGTCTACACTATATAAGTATTTTGATTTTGATCATTTGCTTTGAAAATTTTCCTTCATTTTACCGCCATTACTGTTACTTGAGGATTGAGAGATAGCCTTAGAATGGAGTTGGACGATTTCGACAAGGCGTCGCACGCGCTGCCAGGTCCGTCGGAGACGAAGGTTAAGCCGCCGAGCACGGCGGCGGCGGAAACGGATAAGGAGGTGGAAGGTCAGTCTGAAACCGTGGTTGTTGAGAAACTGGACGTCGACGAGGTTGTTTCTACGGCAGCGCACGGTAGTGGTGGCGTGGAGCTGAAGGAAGAGGAGAAGAAGACGGTCTCGACATTGGACGAGCTTTCGTCGAAAATTGATGGAGGTGCGACGGAGGAGGATGTCGATGCGGAGGATCATGTTGTGGCTGAATATGATGTTTACTTCACAGCTCCTAGGTCTGATATTGAGGTAAACAATTGAATTGAAACTCTTTGATTTGATGTTATAATGTGTATCGTTCGTTAGTCGTTGCGACTCGTTGTGTGTAGTCACTCCTCATGTTTACAGTTACGGTTTTTTGTTTGATTTTATTAGGTATAAGTTGATTGAAATTTTTGTTTTGATGTATCATTGAATTATATTGTTGTTTTTGAAGCGGTATGTAATGCAATATCCGTTGAGGCCGTCATGGCGTCCGTATGAGCTTGAGAAGCGTTGTACCGAGGTATTTAGACCAAACAACAACATATAATAACAGTATTATAGCTAGGTTATGGCGTTGGAATTCTAATCGACAATCGAGATTTATGTCGTTGGTGATTAGGTGAGACTGAGACCGAGTAGCTCGGAGATGGAGGTGGATTTGACAGTTGATGTGGATTCCATTCACTATGACCGTGATTCGCCGTTTGCAGACAAAAAGCAGAAGAAGGTTCGCGATTATATCACACTAGTATTGCTGTTATTGTTGCCTAACATTCAATTATTTTGGATTTGATCTGTTATTAACTTCGTTTTTAGGTATAATGACATGCGCACATTGTGTACTGCATATTTTATCAGGCTGTATTTCGTAGCTCAAGTAGTTCAGTCACATAGTTGTTGGACATTATATTAGTCTCCCTCCAATACGTGACTGAAACCTTTTACCTTCTATGCACTTATCTTCATATATGGGGAATTGCATCGGTTCACATTAAATCAGAAAAGGTATCAGTTGACATTTTTCATAAATCTGTAATTCTGTATATAGCTACATTATAGTGATTGTTAAGATATGTCGTATTGGGGTTATATACTTATATGTGATATGTCAAGTGTTCATAATGTAGTGCAGTAACTGGCATCAGCTATTATGGCGTTAGGGACTTTGTGAAATGACAAAATGTGGCCGTATGCATTGCCAAATATGTAGATCAGTGACAACGAGTGTTACTATAGACGTAGTCACTATGTTTTTCGCTCAACCTCACAAATGGCTGTGTAATGTTCGTAATATCTACTATCAAGAAGTCCGAGATTTAAGAGAGGTCTGACAGATTATGCTGTAAAGGTGGTAGATTTGAGGACATTTGTGCTAATTAAGCCCGTACTGCAGTCTCCTTTTAGCATTGACGATAATTCTACTGTCGGCTTTATAAATGTGGTTTCTGTTTATAAAACATTATCGAATATTTGCTTTAGACTGCTGGAGATTATCACTTGTCTTATTATGTGCATTGCCTATCAGGTTGTTCAGACCTTATCATCTAAGGGGAAGGCGCCTGAAACTGCTACACATGCTGTCGGGTTGTTGAAGGGTAAAAAGGTATCCTTTTCTTTCTCATAATATTCTTTTCCTTGCCTCAAAGCCCATAAAGGATTTGAATACTTTGCTAATCATTTGATTTTGTATTGTTCGTACATCAGTTTGGAGAGTCTGTAGTGCACAATATAACACATTACAGGAATAAGAGGCTGCTCTATCGAGTAGAGTATCGTTAAACCTTTGTTGTAAATTATCCATCTGCTGAGAGTCTGTACGAAAGCAGTTTCTTATTCTTGAATTCAACAGTGAGAGATGGGACTGTAAAATGAACATGTTGACTAAAAACAAACTACTTCGTTTACTGATTATGTTTTTAGGTCATATCAACTATCTTCAGCTAATTTGCTTGTGTGAATAGTTCTGGTTGTCCAAGTACCTGTTCTATAGAGGCAGGTAATTATCAAATGTAGCCCTTGACTGTTCAAGATTGGTAAAAGATGGTCCAACTCCCTTTTTTAGTCCTGCAGTGTGATATGCTGTCAGCTTGTTGAGTGTATATGTATCATCATCATCATCATCTCATGTTTCATTTTAGTGGCAAAATATTTATGTAATGTCACACTTAATTCCGATTATCCAGCTGTACCTGAGTCCTATTGAGGCAGTTGTGCAGCTTCGCCCATCAATGGAATATGCCAACAAAGCTGTCAAAGGGGAAAAGAAGCAGGTGCTAGTTTTATACTTTCATTTGTGTGTTCATTTAGTTGAGTTTATTAGGGCTTTATCCCTTCTTCTGCATGAGAGAATAATTTTATATACTGTTACTCTTTTTTTCATTTTGCATCCTCTATCCCCTTCAAGATAATTTATTTTTTTCTATTTAGGTTTTGTGCATCTACAAGAATGAATTAACTATTTCTTTTACAAAATTTACCTGCCTTTGTAAATCTCCACCCTCACTGATTTTATTATTCTAATCATTCCAGAGCATATTCCAGTTTTTCTTCTCTCTTTTCTGTTATTTTTCATTTATACCCTTCTTTGTTGAGTTAGGGCCAATTATACAGAATTCCAGTTTAGTCAAGGCCGTATTAAATGAAGGGATTGAACCACTTAGTGATGCCTAGCTGATTAAATGCTGTTATTTGTTTTTATTGTTCAGGGTTAGATTGCTGCCTTGTAAATGCAAGAATTCTAGGTTTGTGAAGGCTGAATTAAAAGAAGCTATTGAGCCACTTTGTGAATCCTAACTGAGATTTAGGGCCAACATTTAATCTACTCGGATATTTTGCGAGGAATTTGAAACCTGTGAGTGGTTTCAATTCACCCAAAAATCGGTTCCACCTAAGTTAACAAATTCAATTTCTGGCATGAACCCAGTTTGGAGGGGAGGGAATTGCTCCTACTTGTTCTTGAGTTCCAAATACAGTATGTTTCAAACTTTACTGGAGAGAGAGAGAGAGAGAGAGGATGGACAAATTTCAGACCTGGAGCACCGGAGAGAAGCAATAGTGGAATGACAAACAGGAGATCTACTAATACGCATACTCTAGCAACACCAAGCCTTCTAACAACATATTACTTCTACTAGGTAGTAGTTTGCGTAAAACATTCTATATGGTAGTTGTTTGAAGAAAGTCGATTATAACAGGCGGTAGTTTGCAATGTTCCTCCTTCCTTTTCCTTTTTTAGTTCCAGCTTGTTACTAGTGTGTGGAATTATTCTCTTTTTGCAGAACCAAAATGAAGAAGTTGAGGTAACTAAAAGAGAATGAGACCTTTTGGCTCATGTATCAGTTTACTGGAATTTTTTGTTATTCCTTTACTCTTAAGTCTTAACTTCTTATTTTGCTACTTCCAGAAAGTAGTAAAGCTGATGCCATATCATTTATTTTATGTTTGACATTTACCTTTTTAAATTGAATATTTTTTTTCTTCCAAAAAGTAGATACTGGAATAAGATAGGTCGACGTTCTATTTTTAAAATGTTCTTCATGCATGGAGGCTGGAAGAAATGCAAAAACGTAATATGAGATGCAAGAACAAAAATCAGGAATATATGCAAGATTAGATAAGAAAGTAGAGAACAAAGACGTCTGTCTATACCCTATATACTTGTTGCCTTGTTGGTATGAGCGACAAAAATACACAAGACATTAGTATGGCTTAACATGTGAACCATGTTGATGATGGAGTTCTCATTAAAGATAAGGAGTAAAATATCAGATGGAGGTTTCGTTTCATTATCCTTTTTTATTTAGAAAAATATATTGTAGAATTAAAATCTCTTCAAGAGTGGTCAATCAAGAATATATGTGCAGAACTAAAGATAGGGAAGTCAGAATGACAATGGAAAAATGGTGTCGGAGGATGTAATAAGGTCTGTGCCATGGCTATTGAGGCTGGAGTTGTCTTGGCGAGAGGATATTAAGGTCCTTAACAACACTTTTCAAAAGAAACTGTAAAATTAACAAGATGCTGTCATAGTGGAGGAAAAGTACTCCCTTTTTATTAGATGCATTTGATATCCTTGAATGACAATTGACAGTTGAGCAACTCTGGTCTGTTTCTGTGCAACGTAAAACTCACTAGGTGAGGGAGAAGTATAATCCTCTAGAAACAGACTCTTTTTAGCATTAAGTTCATTTATGACTGCTCTGTGTTTCCACTCAATTTTTGAACCTCCAACTATCATTACAGCCCCTAGTCTCAATGTAAGATGCATTTTTCCTTATAACTCGATATGGCTAATGGATTTGTAAGTTAGATCATTACTTTTCATGCGGTGCAGCCATGGATTTGCCTCAACTATCACGGCCCAGCTAGTGACCTTGCACAAACATATTTGAAGGAAATGACGACAGAAGGGAGCAATTTGTTGGAGTTTACTATGAATCCGTACTCCCTTTGTCTATTGTCTTTATTTTGTAGATTTTATTTGTTAATTTATTTTTAGCATTGCTGATTTCAATATTTGTGTAGGTCTGATTACCTGAATTCCTTGTGCTCTGGAGCAGTGATCAACAAGGCTGAATCAGACACATTATTGAGAAGGTATAGACATTTACCCTTGGAGTGCCACTGCTAATTGCAAACTACTCATGTATTAGATTCTTCATTTATCCCATTTTATGGTTAACATGCTCAGACGTGGTGTCATGCTTATTATGGATTAAGAAATGCGTAATAAAGATCAATTCATGTGTTCCTGTATATTTTGATTGATCTAGATCTCTGTCCCCCCTGTTGGTAGAGCAACAACTGAAGAAATTGCTTGCTGAGGTGTGCTCTAATCCTTACCTTAGAACTTTTCATTTTCTGGTTAACTGCTTCAATGAAAAGAAATAATTGTCGTTTTGTTTTATTTGCTCTGTACTTGTATAGTTGGGTATATGTTTGCTTCTGATCTTTTTTCCACCATGAAGGACAAAATTAATTGCTGATGTGAATATCTGCTCTTTAGTCCATTCAATCTTGAAAGAATGTGAATATCTTGCTTGTTGCTTTTCTTCATTAGAATGATTGCACAGTCAGACTTTTGGGTCGATTTGCAATTGGTTATTGCATGATTTTAAATATTGTTTTTTTCTTTTTCTTAGAGTGGGGGAGGAGACCGACATTCGGTGAGGCAGTTTGGGGAAATTGGCGATCCATGATTAATTAGCTTCTACTATGTGTAGGATTTACCAGGGCATTGTTGATTTCAAAAAATACGTCTAGACTTTAAATAGACTATGATGAGATCTCTGCTGTTAGTTTTAATAATGTATATATGAGGCTTATCAGATTGGCATCCCTTCCTTCATCTTTGTCCTATGGTCTGATTTCTTTCCAGAGGGCGTCATCAGGAGAACATTGGGTTCCCTTTTGCTCTTTGGCATCGTGGTACTTCATACTAAGTTTGTCTCTGCTGACTTGTGTAGACTGTTGCTTTGTTGTTTATAAATCAACCAAACTCTCACTTCTTAAGATCATTTACCCCGAACATGGTCATATCAGTTGCTCTGTTTCCTTTGATGGCTAAACTTCTATTGCTTAGTTCTATTCCCTCATATTGGCGTGGGTAGGACGGGGTAGGGTAGGTATGTTATCTTTGTTGAGTTTGATTGGCGTTTTATTCTTTTCCCTTGATACTGATTTGATTTGATATCGGCCTTGGTCTACAAATACCTTCCTTTATCTATCATTAAACCTTTTACACCCAGTAATTTTGCAAATCCCTTCATGATTTTTTTTTTCCAAGGCTGGTGTACTATTAACCTTTTTATGTAATATTAAGTCCCCCGTATCTTGGAGTGAATACTTTTTTTCTTTTGATGTTTAATGTGATCATGCTACTTATGGTAATTGAAAATTTCTTACAATTGATTTCTAAATTTGCTTCGTTACATACTATAATTCATTACGAAAACTCTCCTAAGACCTTGTTTGGATGGGATGATGTGGAGGGAAGGGGGGGGGGGGGGGGGGGGGGGGGGGGGTCCTTTGTTTTGTTATCTGTTTTCCCTCCATCGAGGCAAATCAAAATACCTCCAACATTGGGAAGATTTGAAGATAAATTGTATCCAAATTCCTAACACACCTCATTCATTCCCTCTCCTTCCCTTTCCTTCCCGAATTGTATCCAAACAAGGCCAAGTTTATTTTGTCAAGACGGTCAATTACTGAGCACTGACTTTTGAACGACTTAGGGACCTCACATTCAACGGTTTAATGACATTCGGCGTGCTGCTCCTTATGTTCCTGCTCAAGATGTTCTAAAAATTGTTCAACAACATGCTAGTTTAGTACAAGGTGTATGGGTTTCAAAAAGCAATGTCCGATGTACAACAGGATATGAAAAAATGGCAAGAGATTACATACTTTTTAAATTCAGCCAGGATCCCTTCATGAAAGATTCAGAGTTAGATTTTCTACAAGATAAGAAATCTATTCTGAAAACAGTAATTCCGAACATAGCAGTTAAAAAAGCCGCTAAAGAAGAAAAGGATCAAGGTTGGGTGTTCGGTGAGCGTACAGATGCGGTGTTCATAAAATGTTATCCAGATATTGTCAAGCGTCAATCGAACACATGGCAGCAACATGGGGAATTTTTACAAGAAAAACTTGATCAATGGAAAAGTGGCAAGTCTCTGCTTCCATCTCTGTCTTCCATTGAAGATGCCCGTAAAACTTTCATGTCAAAAGAAGCTCGAGAAGCCCTATCAAAGGTTTTGGGAAAGCTCTTCTTAACTCACAAGGTTTGCAGGTTAGTTTGTCCAAAATTACTGCCATTTTATTGTGAGTAGGTTTTCCAGTGAATTATGATGACTGTACTATAATAGTAGAACAGGTTTAAATTCAAGGGTTTATTAGGCGAGTACAAAAATTTGGTGGGGTATATGCTCATAGGCATGTATGGGTACTCTATGTTCAAATGTAAGGGGTAATAGGGTATAGTAGTATACTTTATTTTGGTGGTTGTGAAGGTAAAAAATGTGCAATTCCGTTGAATTGGCCAACACAGAAACTGTAAGCTGTCTTAAGAATTTGAGCAATTATTGTATTGTTGTATCATTTTTCCTTCTTTTTGCCCTTCTGAATATTTTTATCTAATTCAAGCTGTTATATATAATTTTATACAGCGTGAAACCTTTTTGGTACTGTATTTAGTAGTCCCCTCGCCCAACTTTGTAGGGGATAATATTAATAACTATAAGTAGCACTTGATAGGAGTGATAAAAAAAGTTCATTAACGTCCTTATGGTGTAACTCTGTCATTGTCCTCCTGTTGATGTATGAAGATGACCTTGATTAAGGATAGCAAGGAAAATAATCACTTTTGCTTTACCAGTATCCAGAAAATTTTTCAAGGCCTCCGGGACACTGCTGTGTCTATGTCTTACATTCAAAAGGTAAATGCCAAAAGTAGTGCTGTAATGGCAGCTGTGGAGAATGTCCATGCCCACCGTGAAGACCTCCACGATATCATTAGTGAACATGCTATTGATGTTCATGGTCTGTATGTGTTAAAGCCATCCTCGGAGTCGGAGCACCCAGAGTTGAATCCATTAAGGTAGTAATTTCATTTTATTCTCTTCACTGCCTTTGTTTTTTTTTTAGAGATTTCAAGCACACTTTTTGTCACTCATATCTTGAATAGATCATTTGTTATCTCAGGAAGGGAGGTAGTGAGTAAGATGTAGTTCGTGGTGATTCTGTGGCCCACAATGGCCTGAACATAATTGGTGTGGATGCAACATGAGTACCAAGAATTCGTTATAGCATATCATTATCCCTTACTGTTTTCAGAGCCCACCGTATTGACTGCATTTTAATGTCTCTCTTCTAGGCTGACACCAAGGCCTACTATCGTAAAAGGCATTGTTCAGCAAAGCCTTTTTCATTGTTGTTAATGGTTAAATCATATTCATGCTTGTCTCCTTTCCTCTGCAGGAATGTTATCATTCACTTGTTTCGTGGAAAAGAGCCTGGTGCAGCGCTTAGTGAAGGTGAAATCACGAAAGCTTTCATAAATGAACCTGCCATAAAGGAATTTCAGGAGGTCAGTGATACATTCTTATTATTAGGCAATTTGCGGGAGCCATTGAGGCACTGGGGTAATGTTGTTGTTGTAGTCTTTTTACAAATAGCTATGCATATAAGGTAGTTTTTAACAAAAACCCCTCTATATTAATGGAAGTTCTAAAAAATATATAATCATAATGCACTCGGTAAGACATTTTAAACAAGATCCCACGTTACTATGTTTTATATTATATATATTAGAAGTTGTACTAAGATTCTCCTCATTTATGAATAGTGTCCAAAATGCAAATTTAAAGAATTAAATGCAACACAGGAAGTATTTATTTAACTAAACTTGTATTCCTTCCGCGATTTTTTTTTGCAGGTGATTTGTGTTTTTCGATCAAAGGTAAGTTATCATTAATAAGATCAAAAGATGATGTTAATACATGAATTAGTCATGTTTAGGGACTTGGCGTCTTTTTTTACCGTTGTGTTTCCAGCTAGGGGTTAAAAATGATGTTAATACATGAATTTCTGGGTTCAGTGCTTGTTTCTTGCTATCCAATTAGGGCAGGCTTCTTAGATTAGTTTAAAGATGGTTTTGCTAGCTGAGTGCATCTGATAAACTATTACCAAGCGGGTATGGTTTGAATCTTGTACTGTAGGTATAAATGCGGGTACATGTGGATCAGCCATACGTCTGTGCTATAGGCTGTAAGGTGCTTGTATTTTTTTTTCTCTGGAGGTCCTATTTGCAATATGAGGATAATTCAAATGATCCGGCTTGTTTTTAAGTTGGCTACTATAGATTGAGTTTAGTACTCTAGTTTAGACTTCTAAAGTATGTTATCAAGGACAATGGAACATATTCTAGTTTCCTAGTTTCCTGTTGCCTTCAGGACGTTGGCTATTAAGGTAATTTACAGCCTCTAAATGGATCTTCAATCAAACTTATACTGGTCTATTAGGCTTGTGGAAGCAGACGGTATCTATGTTTTCTCTTCATATCTGCATTATTTGTTTCTTACTGTAGAAGTGGGCAAAGTGTGATTTTAGTCGCGTGTCCAATGTCGTCTAGTGTGATTTCAACTGTGTGTGATATCCACAAGACCACGACGCTTTTACAAAATAGTCTGAACTCTGAAAAGTGTTTACACGTTTATTTGATCCCAAATTTGGTAAATGTTTTGTCCTTATAATACTGTTGTTGCTGTCTCTAAAATGTTACTGTCTCCTCTCATTCATATTGTCACCCTCTCCTTTTCGGTCCATCCCAAAATTGGCGATTTCTGTATTTATTAAAGGTAAAAAAAGGTGAACTTATCAAAGAGCCTATAGGTGAGGACTCCATAACATACTCCTTTGATACTGCCATTGATACTACAAGTGGGGGAGGGTATGCAAGGGCACCTATCTCACATAGAAATTTTTTAATCAAGAGGTTAAATAAAACAGAGTAATAGTGTACCATTATATCTCAAGTATGACCTATAGGAAAACCGGATTGTCCTCTGAATGTGAATGACTATTTAGTTACCACCGGATCAATTTTATTTTGTAGGTCATCAATGAATATTGCGTCTTTAAAGATGAGGCATGGGTTCTTAAAAACGGTGATACAATCTTGTCCAGTGATTGGGAATCCATTTTCAAAGCAGCCAACTTGCTATAACGATGGTAGAGCCCAAAAGGACAAAAGGAATATCCAGGTATATTATCATTCCTCCTCATCTCTGCACTATTTGTTTCTTATTTGTTTGCCTTGCTGTAGATTAGAGTAGACTGAATAATTCTGTGTATTCAAAAACATCCCCCTTTATCGATTTTTGAACTCTTACACAGTTATGATCATAATCTGGTACACTCTGTAAGAACTATGATAATCACTTCCTCCCAATATTTCCCAAAATTTATGTGCTGTAAAGTTGGTCAATTTATATCAGTGAGTAGTAACTCTCTAAGTATGTAGGCGATGTATTTCTTGATCTTTTAGTGGATGCTGCATAACACCCCTGATGATCCACCTGAATTTCTACGAACTCTGATTGATATGATTCTTGCTTTGTCGTTTTTGACCAATTTCCTGTTGCCCAGGAGTTTTAGGTTAACAACTCTTTTTCTCTCCACGGACCTTCTACGCCAGTTGCTGAAAAAATTGATTGTAGATAAGTGTACAGAATTCACAACTGGCTCCTGCATCCTCTCATCTTGCTTGTCATATACACTTCAGTAGTTGTAGTTGTTGCCGTTGCAAACTGTATTAAACTAAGCATGCAAGTGATGCATAATCTAGGCACTCTGATGTTAAGGTGTTTAAGTAATGTTTGGCTGCTCTCAAACTTCTAATACAATTACCAAGTACCAACACTTCTTGATGACAGATTCTCAGCCTGATGCATATTTGTAGATTTAGTCGCTTCCCCTTATTTTTGGTTCTTTGTCAAACACCACCTTATAAAGATGCCTTTTGAAAAACACTACCCTTAAAAAAAACAAATTGGCTTTCAAGTTTCAACCACCGTTAAGAAAACAAAATTGTTAAACAGTACCACCAACGAACCAACCGGAATGTGGGCACTAGCAGAAAAACTAACTTCATTTGTTCTTTGATTTATTCTTCTCATTCCTAATTTTTTTTTCCCTCCACTCAACTCCAGTTTCCTCATCCGCAAGTCCGCAACAATGTCCTTGATTACTCCATAGTATGTATACTCCATAGTATATGTGTGATGATTTTGTTCTTGGAAAGACTTTGCCCTCGCTTTTCGCTGACTTTCCCTACCATATGACCAAATCATCTTAACTGAATCTCCTTAATCTTACATTCATATATTCAATACAACTAATACTTCATGTTTGAAAAATGAGACTCCGTAACTAACAAAACGGGTAGTCTCAAAAACCCAAGAAAATAGAACGAGATTTGAGATATTCATTTTCTTGTCTCCTTCCCTACGCATAAAGTAGACTTTGCCCCTTTTATTGTGCATTTTCGTGCATAATTTTTTTTCTTAGTCATCTTCTTCCTCCTTTAGGATTATATATATAAGTAAATCTCTTGCTAGTCTCTTTTCTTAGTCTTTTAGTGGACACAGATTCTCATTTGTGATGGACATATCCGTTACAAGCTTGTGACGGGTCAAATATTAACCATTTGAGTAGCTAAACAAACACTATGTGATACACTGATACCCTAGACTTGTCTTATCTACACAAGTGGGAGATATTTGATCTGTTATAAACTTGTGACGAATATACCCGTTACAAGGGAGACTTGTTTAATGAAAATGTATTTTTTCTTTATTTTCTCTTTCCTAGAGACTAGACTTTAATTTGCTCTCTATTTTAGCTTAAAAGTGTTTTTTCGGTCACATGTCTTAGTTTTTTCTTTTTTTCAACGTTTGACTTTAGAAATTGACCAAAAAATTAGAAATGTGGAGTATCTTTATGATTAATGAATCCTTCAAATTTCTGGAGAAATCTGAAATTTCTTGAAGTTGGGTCTCATTGTTACTCTAGTCTTGCTGAAGACGGGGACATTTCGTCACAAGGTGAAGACGGGGTAAAATATGACCATTTAAGATGAAAATGTAACATTTTTAGGTAAACAACTTTTAAAGCTATAATAGTTTGTCATTAAAATGGTCACATTTGGCCCGTCTTCAGCTTGTGACAAAAAGTGTCCGTTTTCAATGAGAATTTGTACAGGGCTAGTTATTTGTACAATTTTGTAAGATTTTATCTCAAGTTTATTTTTTTTAATTCTTTTATGAGTTATTAAAGTGACATACGTCTCTCTATGTGCCCTTTTATCTCATGGTTGCTTCATAGGTTATTTTTTTTTTTTTTTTTTTGGCAACGCTTCATAGGTTATTGAAGTGACATTTTCCTGAGGAGAATGTCTATTTTTTATCCTTTGAATTTACTGTCTATTATATGTATTCTTAGAGTTTGTCAAAAATTTAGGGTTTTGACATAGTAATATGCACTTGTTTTCATGAAAATTGGGGTAACCGTGGGGATTAAATTAGCTTTCGTAAAATAATCAACACCTATTACTTTAATAACTGTAACATTAAAACAACATGGGAGAATTGAACTTAAAATAGCTATGAAACGGTGTTACTATATAGTTATGTAAATTTGCTATAGTAAAACAACATTCTAATATCTTTAGAATTGTATTATCTGTGTAGTTTTAGTATAATATTATCATTTATTATCGACAGCTATTAGAGGAGTGATTTGTTGCTTCAATTTTTTCATCTACTATATGAGAAAGAGTTTAACTCTGTATGAATTAATGGGTATTATTATATCATTGTGAAGTTTAAGCTTGTTGGAGGGGATACCTTTATTGTTTATTCATTTCATTTGAAAGTTTGAGTAGTTAGTTTAAAGGCTATTAGCTAAATGGAAGACCAATGTGCAAAACTTGTACAAAGGTATGGGTTCGAATCCCATATAGCCTATTTAGTTACGTTAAGATTGTACTCTCAACTTTTCAAACAAATTATATAGTCTAATGTTGTTTTTCGTATCTTGAACACCACTTTGTTGCATTAGTTTATTCACAAACTAGATTTTCTGTCCGTGCGTTCACGGGGGTCAAAGTTGTCTTTCCTCTAATTGTTAGAACCTTTTAATATCATTTTTAACGGAGTTCACAGTCACAAATTAATTAAATGGTAAACATGGTAAATTATACGTTAAAGGTTCCGATTATTAAAAATAAGTTGCAACTTGTTTGGTTATACGGGTTATAATTTTGAATCGCGGTGTATAAATAAATTAAACATAATGAAAAGTACACTATAATTGTTTGGAAGCTAGCTTAAATAATTGAACATAAAAAAAACATGAATTAGTCCAATTACCTTTTGTTAATTCACTTCACAAACACCTCCACTAATCTTAACACAATTATGTCTGTAACACCTAAAAGAAACATGGTATATTAGAACTTTATTATAGTATAATTTATAACATGCTTCATATTAAAGGACTCATCATAAAAAATTCAAAGCATTAGTATGTGATAAAGAATTTTATGAAAAAATCAATGAAAGAGGAAAGAAAGGTAATCTAGATCTAGATGCTAATCGACTAATCGAGGGGGAAGTTGCTAGGCTTACTCCAAGGGTCAAGTTGGTTTTTGACCCTGCGAATGGGAAGGTGCCACGTGGCAGTGGAAGAGAATCTTGCAAATTCTTCTAATTTTCTGATTCTCTACATTTAATGCTATTTTTAATTTTTTAATTTTCTTAATTATTTTTTTTCTTTTTAATTATTTTAGTGAATAATTATTTATTTTAAGAATGTAATTTTAATTTATTTTTATTGAATTTTTTTATACGGTTGTTTATACGGTGTATTATTTTTTTATACGGTATATGGTATTTATTTTTTATACGCTGTATTTTTTTTTATACGGTGTACTTTTTTTTTTTTTTTTTTTTTTTTTTTAACTTTGTATTCGGTGTATTTTTTTTTTTACAATTTATTATTATATTTTAAACTTTGTTATTTTACTTTTTATACGGGTTTTTTTTTAATCTTTTTGTTAATTGAATTAACAAAAAATACCACACTAAGGTTTGAACCCAAGACCTCTCACAATCATATTAGTCCACTAACCAACTGAGATACTGAAATTGTTGTTTACATTTGTACATTGTAGTCATTTATTAGTGAAACTAATGGGCAAGCCCAAAAGTTGCAAATTAATTCAAGTTGTTTTTTTTTTTTTTTGTACTTAGTCACTCAATTGAAATTGTTTATATTAATTGTTAGAAGTTTACTAGCGACAAAGTATACCAACACGTAGTGAATAACGAAAATAAAATTTTTTTGATGCAAAATCGAAAAAATGTATCGGATTGTATTTACAAAGTAAGACTATAATTACTAAGTTGTGAATTAGAAAATTGTGTTGCTTGACGTTGAGAGTCTCTAAACTGGGACGAACTAAAACCGCTAATTTGCGAAGAGGCTTCGGGCATAACAGGGGGAAGTTGATGTTGGTTGTTGTTTGGAGCTGATGCTTTCCGTCGCTTTGGTTGTTTCGGTACGTTTCTTCGGCCGAGTCCTCTCTGGTTAGGGGGGTCTTTAAGAAGAGAAGATGAAGTGACATAGAAGAAGCATAATGATGATTCTGAAATGAAGAGACGGCTATGTGCATGGCAATTAATTTGGAAGATCAAAAGTCATTTCCTTCTTCCACAAGTCAATTATCTTGTTTCCTTTTTTTTTTTTTTTTTTTTAAACATAAAATTTAAATTGAAAATTTTTCACAACTCGGAAATATTTAAAAACATAAATTTCAAAATTAATAAGTAGAATAACAATATTGCAAAAAAAACTAAATTACAATAACAATAGTAATTGCAACTAAAATAGCAAATAAAAAAAAACTGATTATTTTCCAATTATGACCTACTGACAAATGAATCCTATTGTTTTGCATGTTATCAATTTTGTTTACCAATTTTTCATGGTAACTTATTTCCCTTTTCAGTGCATTGTTCTCATTTAGTAGTTGATTAATTAAGCTTCGCTGCCATTCAGTTGAATCTTCATCTAGCCACTTGAAAAAACCACAAGGGGACGACCTTCTGTCGTCGTTATGGAAGTTTTTGCAGACCGCAAATCTTCTTCCTGGATTTTGAAAGGTCCATGAAGTTTTCTTCACGAAATCAATGCCACAGAAGCATTTTGTTCGAAGCCTAGGTCTTACGTCAGATGAATATGAACTTGTTGACATAATTTTTTTAAGTTTGATATAAAAATTGAGAAGAAATAACAAAATGTGTTGATATAGAGAAATTTTGAACAAAATGTAACTTGTAATTGAGTTGGTTATGGACAATTGTTAAACATATATATATATATATATATATAGAATTAGGTTCTTTAGAGTCCACAAAAAAATTAGAGTCCTAGAGTCCAAATTTCAGCCATCGAAAAAAATGAAATTCCAACGACAAAAAATGAAATTCCAACGAAAAAAATGAAATTGTTGATTTTTCCTACGGCCACCACGCTTGGCCTGGGACCTACTAGTCCCACACCCATTTTGAGATTTAATCTCAGCCGTTGATCTTCACAATCTAATGGCTTAGATTAGGACTCTAGGACTCTATTCTATATGTGGACTCTATATAACTTACCTCTATATATATATATATATATATATATATATATATATATTTATATATATATATATATATATATATATATATATATATATATATATATATATAAAGTAGTGAATCCCTAAACTTTAATCTTATTGGTCAAATATAATTCACATGGATCACCAAGTAAGGATAGATTAAATGAATGGCCTAGATTAACCCTAACAAAAATATTTACCAACTTATGGCTTATGAACGGTTATGATTTAATCTAAAACCCTAAAGTATTAACCATGAAAGGTTATGTGCTTAATACGATATCGACTAATTCGACGAGTTATGTCATTCCAACATACGTTAGGTATAGAGTTAAGACATAATATGGTATCGACTAATTTGTCGAGTCATATAATGTTAACATAAGTTAGGTATAGAGTTAAGACGTAATACGATATCGACTAATTTGTCGACTTATATCATGTTAACATAAGTTACGTATAGAGTTAAAACATACGGAGTAATACGATATCGACTAATTGGACGAGTTATTTCATGTACACATAAGTTAGGTATAGAGTTGAGACGTAATACGATATCGACTAATTTGTCGACTTATATCATGTTAACATAAGTTACGTATAGAGTTAAAACATACGGAGTAATACGATATCGACTAATTTGTCGAGTTATTTCATGTACACATAAGTTAGGTATAGAGTTGAGACATTATACGAAATCGACTAATTTGTCGACTTATGTCATTCAAACATAAGTTAGGTATAGAGCTAAGACTCTAAAAAATATCGACAAATTTACCGAGTAACGTCATTCCAACATAAGGTACGTATAGAATTATTGATCCTTCATACAAAAGTAAATTTCATACACTACCCTACTTCCTTCAAACAACCCTAAATCCGTTTATGTAACCCTAATTCCGTTAATTTAAACACTGTCAAATCAAATTCCGTTAAAAATATACCCTAATTCCGTTTATTTAACCAATCTATAACCAAATTCCGTTTAAACTATACCCTAATTCCGTTTATTTAAACACCGTCAAACCAAAATCCTATTGAAACTATACCCTAATACCGTTAACTTTAACACCATGAAACCAAAATCCATTTAAAGTTTACCCTAATTCCGTTAAATTCAATACCGTGAACCCTAAATCCATTTATATTTTACCCTAAATCCGTTAAATTAAATACAATCAACCCTAAATCCGTTTACATTATACGCTAAATTCATTAAAACATATCTTAACTCCATAAATTAATAACAAAATCATATTGTAAAAGTAGTTCATATGTTTATGAAGTTTTTTTTTTTTGTTACAAACCATTTTGCTGCTTCAAACTTAATTTCCCTAAATTCGTTTTGATCTTCCAAATATTTTGTCTATCTTCCAAAAATATCTAAACACCGAATTTGTTAATCTATAATTTTAAATTAGGAAGGATATGTTATTTTAATATTTTAACATACTTACAAATATGCTCCATAAAATAATATCGACTAATTTAGAGGAAAATATTTACTTTATTAGATAATTATTTATGGGAAGTTGTACCATGCAAATTAACTATGTATAATTATTAACTTATTTTAGGGAATATCAATAGGCAATCAACTTTACTTCTTCATCAATTTCATTTTAATCCGATTTTTTTTTCCCATTTTTAAAATTTAAAATAAAAAACGTACATAATAATCCGTATATTAGATGAAAATTTAGAATTTTATTAGATAAAATTAAAACAACAAGAAGAAATCAAACTTAACATGCTAATACATATTATTCCAATAAAAAAAAAAAACCCCTAATTAGAACTACATCCAACACAGCCATCAAACTTTAGTTTTTTGGATGACGACCTAGTAGGATACGTCTTCTTCAACCTCTTGACACACCGCTTGGGGGTTGCAGCATCCGGTGTTTCAATGCATGGAGATTTATCCTTCGCATTGGAGGATTTCCCCTTTTCGGGAGTTGAGGATGCTACCTCAGAAGAAGTTTTCTCGTCATCGTCTTCAATGACAATGACCTCCACAACGTCGTCGTCGTCTTCAACGACATTATCCTCCTCCTCTTCTTCCCTCCTCACAATGGAGAAATCCACTTGAGGTGTAGCCAACATTTGCAAATCTTCATCGATTTGCTTCCAAAACATTTCCCCCAAGGGTACTTTACCCGCTTGGGCGACGTTATATTCTTCCTCATACAAACCCATAAGAAATGAGTAAGCATGCCTAGACCAACGGAGGGATGATACTAACTTATCGATTCTTTTGGCGCCAAATTCTTTTATCGCGCCTCTCATAAATAACCTAGTCGCCAATACATCTTTAAAATGATGAGTCTTTGCCGACCACGACATTTTAATATTTTAATAACAAATTTTACACTTAAAATATTTTTTGCAAGATGTGGATGTGTTTGAGTATGAATGAGATTATGTGAATGTTTGTTTGTAAATGAAATTGGAGGGAATGCACCTACATATATACTCCCTATTCTACCCGCCAAAAACAGCATTTATTGGGCAATTTTCCCTCCAAAATTTTGTTAGCAAACAAATCCAAAACCCTAAAACCTTTCATATTCCTTCTTTAATATTATTTGTAATTTTTAAAAATATATTAACAAAAATTATAAAACATACGGCGTAAATTATAAAAATAATATGGGTGATTAAATCTCAAATTTAAAAAAATAAACAATGATAAGAAAAAAAATGGCTGAATAAAATTTTATCAAAAACTAAAAAAAAAAAAAACAGATAAAATTATTCAACTAAAGTATTTTACAAATATAATGAAATTTTTTTAACAAAAATTAAATTTAAAAAACTACCAAAGCAAAAATTCTTCCAATCTAGAATATTAATATAAAATGAAAACAATTAAAAATATGATTTAAAAAAAAATTAATGATTTTAAAAGAAAAATAAATATATACTCCGTATATATTTAAAAAAAATTATTATATACAAATTAATCGGAAATAATAAAAAATACAATACAAGTTAAAATAAATACAAATACAAACTGTATAATAATACATACGGTATACAAAATACGTATATGTATAAATACGGTATAGAAATACGTACATGTATAAATACATGCCACTAAATACATGTATTCCAAAAAAAAGAAAATTAATTAATTCATTTTATATAAATATAATTATGTAAAGTGGAGAAAATAAGAAAAGTAATTTAATAATTAAGGCACAATTAACTAGACAATTAAGGAAATGAATCTTTTTTTTTCTGATTCTCTCCCTTGCCACATGTCACAATATTATTTGAAGGGTCAGTTTTGATTTTTACCCTTGGAGTAAGCCTAGCCTTTTCGAATGTCTTTGAATGGTTTTGTCAATTTGAACCAAATGCAAATGTTGCCCTTTCTCACTAGTTAAAAATAAAAATAAACACAAATTGTTTGATAAGACCGTCTCACCATAAGTTATGGTGAGACGAGCCCATTAAACTACAAAGCCCAAATTTAATTGTAAAAATAAATAAAAAGTGTTATAGGTCTTTTGAAAAACAGTTATTGCTAAATACAAAATATATAAGCGTACAATTCAACTTCATATTTCTTTATTCTTTTCATCTTCAACCTAAATCTCATTCAATTACAGTAGAAAGCTTCGAAGAAAAATTCTTCCATTAACAAATTACTCTATATCAAGTAATTGAGATTGTTATAACGCAGGTTTGTTTCTTTACAATTTAAGTTCGTAACCTTTAGTTTTAAATTCATATCCTTTACTTTTGTATTTGATTAATACCCGTTAGTTTCATGTCCATAAGCTTTTAGTTTAAGACTTTAAGTCCATAACCTTCCGTGTTTAAGTAATAACCTTATATATTAAGTTTGTAACATTTTCTTTTAATTTCTTAACCTTTTCTTTTAAATTTATAACCTTGTATTTTAAGTAGAATATTTTGTACTCGTATTTTTTTTTTTTTTTTTTTTTTTTTTTTTTTTTTTTGTAAAAGATGAGAGCCATGGACACAAGTTTTCATCCTTTTTTTTTTTTTTTCATTAAAATATTTTTATTTTAAATTCTTAACCTTTTGTTTTAAGTTAAAAACCTTACGCTTTAATTTTTTTTTTTTTAGTTGACAACTTTTTATTTTACATTATAACATTTTATTTTGAGTTCATAACCTTGATTTTTAGGTGATAAACCTAACTTTATTCTAACCCATAAATTAAAAACGCTAACGTATGTGTTTATGTTCTTCACCTTACCTTTAATATCAAAACCCATGAATTTGTCACACAACAACATTTTTTTGGAATCCCACATGTTGAATAAAAGACATTATTATTATGGAGTATTATTCTTATTTTTAACATAAATAAAAAATTATTATCCAATGGATGGTAAATAAACATAAATTTATAAATCACACGGAGTACGTAATATTAATATATAGTGCAAATTTTTTATCCAATGATGCAATTAACTCCCTAGCATATTCTAAAATGATGGTAGTTTTTTTTTCTTTTAATCCATGCCACCTTAGTACTAACTACTAACCCACGTTTAGCCTAGTTTTATTTTATTTATTTAATTTTTTTTATAAGTTAATTGGGCTGATTTTATTGGGCCCGTCTCACCATAGCTTATGGTGAGACGGTCTCATAGGAGAGTTACTGAAAAATAAAAATAAAAATAAAAATAAAAATAAAAATTAAGTAGAGACAGTGTCGTTTTGTCGATGAAACCTTATTCATTCACTACAACCAACAAAAACCAAGAAAACTCAATAGCGAGACCACCACTCCTCCTGACTCCACCATAGGCGGTGGACGACGACGACGACGACCACCACCACCACTTCACCAGACAGTCTAACATCGACCACCGTGATTCTCTTCTCCGCCATTATCATCCCTCGAACACACACTCCATATCGATTCACTTGTTTCTAGGGTTCGTCGGAAAAGGTTAGGGTTTTCAATTTTTACCCCTAAATACATATTTCTTGTCAAAAGATAGTCAAACACTCATCAAACGTCTATTTTTAGGTAAGATATTTGGTTCTAGGGTTCCGTACTTGATTCTTTTCAATTAATTTGGGGGAAAATCATCAATTTAGCTGAATTTCTCCTAATATAATAAGTGCTAGAAATTTGAAATGGATCCCTTTGAATTATACCCATGGGCTAAATTGAGTAGTATGGTTGCGAGGATAAACATTAGGAATCGTACAACCTCGGGTCATGTTGTACGTGGTTCTGGAACCGGAACAGTAATTTACAATTGTTCTCGCACCCAAACTGTCTTAATCTTAACTTGTGGACATATATGCTTAGCTCCCAATGACGTTGCCCCATATTCAGAACCTACGTATTCGGTTTGTTTTCCCGACGACGAGGGGCATTGCAGTGATGATGTTTCTTATCCAGCAACCTTACTTACAGATACTAACACACATATCCTCCAAGACATAGCTGTATTAAAAGTAAAAGTAAGTGTTTCGATTAACAAGGTTGCTGCTCATTTTCGTAATGTACCTGTTGTTGAGGTCATGCCCGTTTTCACTTGCTCAAATATGTTCCCTTCAAAGCACTTCTCCCACCTCACAGGACGGGTGAATTGCCGATCTTCTAGAACTGATCTGTTTGGCTTGGATGAAAATTTGATACCCACGTGTGTGGAGTTCACCTTAGACGCCTGTGAGGCTGGTGCTTCCGGGTCTGGAGTATTCGACATGGATGGAAATATCTTGGCTATTCTAGTGAGTAGTATCACATTAATGTGTCGACCTGGGATTGTAAAATCAAGGATTGGTGAGGACGTATTAGCTGGTCATACATTTGAATACAAGACTCATCTTAGAAAAGGCATCCCCATTGCTCCAGTACTGGAAGTACTCAGGGGATTGATTCCAGCTTTTAATCTCCAACTCGTGTCCACAAATACAACATACCTTGCAGATATCAATCCACTTCCATGCTTACCCTCCTCATCCCGCTGCCTTGACCAACATTCTACACCCAACACTCCAACTCTGGCCCCGTGCCACTCACGTCCCTTTGACCCACTGGAAGGCTTTCCTTGGGCGGTTCATTGTAAAAAAGCGGTAAAAATAAAGGCATGTACTCATTTTTATTCGGGCCGTACTATGATTTCGTTCAAGAGTGGAACGATAATTGGCAAAAGTGAGGGTATCACCATAGTTTTGACTTGTGGCGGAGTTGTACAAAATGTTTTCAACTATGAGGTGGAGCGAGTAGATTTTGAGGTCCAATTTTGTGATAATACAAGCAATAGAATGGTGGAAGGGGTGAGCTGTGATTCTTTGGTGGCACATCTTATTACGAATGAAAATTTGATGCTGGGTGAGCATTTGGCATTGTTATATGTGGAAGACCCTCTTGGGAGAGGAGAAGTTGCCCAATTTCGCGAGAGTGACTTGGTTAATGGCATGCAAATTATCATGTGTGCTAATAACTTTGAGGATAGGTACTCTTTCGTGACGGGGCGAGTGACTTCGCGAAATGTCCAGGATCATGAATTTGTGTTTGATGCTCCCATACTTACATACGTGGAGTATGCAATCGCAAGTGATCATAATGCCAAGGGGGCAGGTTTGTTTGATCTTGATGGCAATTTAATCGCTGTGCATGTAGGCCCATGTGATCGTGTTTGCAAGATTAGCCATCCAGAAGGTAGTAGGAGGGATCTTTTGGCAGATCACCACATTTATTACGCGAGTCCCATAGTCAAAGGAATTTCTATTAGGTGGATTTCACGTGTACTCTCAACTTTGTGCAAGCGCTTTGAGTTGATTATTGGGGAGGGCCAAGTTTCTGCTAATTCGTTGCTTCTAAATGTGATTAACTATCTGAAAAACAAGACTTCCTCTCCACTAATCTCAAAACCCAAGCATGAGAACCCTCCACATACTAAGCATTCAACGCAAATTACTTCTCCGTTGCCTAATGATGATCCACTTCGAACTTTTTGTTGGGAAAATTTGTGTAGAATGACTGTGAGAGTAACAATCCTAAGATTTCATAGTGATCAAGTAGAAGGTACTTTGACTGGAACGATAATTTTCAACCATAACGACATCACATTAATATTAACACGTGGGCTGGATGTTAGGACTTACATTGATGCTCCTGAACCAATGTTCACTTTCTGGATTGAATTTTCTCGTGAGGATGGGGAAGAGCTCTGTCCTGCCCGTTGTGCGGCATCTCTATTAAGTAATGAAGAGGCTTTGAAGAAGGGTATAGCAATCTTTTCGGTGAAAGATTCTGGTAAGAGGAAAGTTGCCCATTTCCGGAAAAATCCACCATTGGACGGAATGCAATTGCTTAAGTGTGCAATTTCTGAAGATACTTACACTTTTTGTCGCACTGAAGGACGTGTGAGTTCCCGCCATGTCCCTGATTGTGGCTTTATAGAGTATCCAATTGTGAACCGAGACGATAATTCTTTTGGGGCAGGCTTGTTTGATATTCAAGGGGCTTTGGCGGCCGTCCATATAAAAGAAGTTAGGATCGCTTGCAGAGTTGACCCTGAAATATCACCTACCAGTAATCTTGGAATCTATAGGTTTGCAATTCCGGGTTGCTTTTACCGAGGAATTCCGATAAGTTTGGTGATCGTAGCACTTGAGGATTTATGTAGGTCCCTGGGGTTAAAAATTGATATGACAGAAGGTACCGCCGACACGATGCTCCGTGGTATATGTGAGTATGCACGAGCCATGCCTACATCAGGCGGGAACCCCTCCTTCGCCCGAAGCCAACCTTCAACGGAGCACACCCCATCAGGTGAGTAATTCTGTTTTTTCTTTTTGATGTAAAATTTGTTGTTTGATTTATTTTTAATGACTAGTGAATTAGATTTGAGCTGAGATGATGTATTACAATTTTGTGTGTAATGTTGAACATGGTAAGGTGATGTTTGATGGTGTGTAGCATGTGCGGTTGTGAGATCCATGCGGGTTTTGTTAATGATGAAGTTGGTCTTTTTCCTTTCAAGTTCGCATTTTGTCCTCTTGGTCATAGTTGGAATGAACATTTTGTGTGATATGTGTGTGTGTTGATTCATGTAGCTTGGGTTGGATTTTGCTTATTGTTACCTGTTTCTTGCTTGTCTATTTCTTGCTTGTCTATTAAAGGCACTGCTTATTTCCTTAATATCCTTTTTGTTATTGGCTTTGGGTTCTGTACAATGATCTTTATATGGTAATCTTAATTGTTTCTGGTTATCTAGTTTGTGTGGATTACCTTGCGTAAATCCTTCTGCTGGTTTCATGCTACTCGACATTACTTTTTAACGCAGTAATCTTTCTGTGTTCTTCTTTTGTTGATTGCTCACTTTGTATATCAATTCAATTGGTTTCAATCGAGATATTGAAAAAGAGTTTGTTGCAGTCTACAGAAATAATATAATAAAGGATGGTGTGCATGCTTGTATTAGCACAGTAGTTATATATCTAACACTGTCAATAGCTTGTGATACTTCATTTATAGGAAATAATTATCTTTTACGTATTGTTGTTTCCAACGGTATTTTGTTTTAGCTGGTCTATGTTTTGTTCATTTTTCACCCTTTAATCTTCAGTTTGTCGGTTAAAGTCAAGTTTTGTGCTTTGCAGGGAAAGAAAATCTATGTTTGTATGGTTTCCCGAGTGAGCAATGGGAGGTCCCACCTGAGCTCCCAGGGCCGCCATTGGGCATCAACTTTGCAAGGGACAGGATGCAAGGCAAGGATTGGCTGGTGTTGGTTGTTGTACACAGTGATGCGTGGTTGCTTTCTGTTGCATTTTATTTTGGTGCTAGGTATGTCTTTGATAAAACTGATAGGTTAAGTTGATTTGTATATTTGTTTGTGTGTTTTCGTATTCATTTGCTGTTATGCTCCTGGGTTAATATATTAATTTTGGCAAAAGTTCATGGTCAAATTTGATATCGGTTGGTTCAGCTAAGTCAAATGTGGACATAGATTTGTAATGGAGGTAGTATTTTATAGTAAGTTCTGTCGTAATGGTTATGCTATGTTTTCTTTTTTGGCCTTGGTTAATGGTTACCATCCATGTTCGTCTAGTGTTTAGGACTTCAGGTTGTCGTATGTCACTGTTATGATGTTTGTTTAATTTTTAGTTTTTTACATTCAGTAATTTGGTTTCTCATCTCTTCGAGATGTTCTGTTTCTGCATCTATGAGGCGAAGGAGTTATTTGACTCCTTTCCTGAGTTTAGTCTTTACAACTCTTTCGTGTCATTGTTAATGTGCTACATTACTAAACTCTATACATCGTCCTACTCGCATCTCATTATTTGTTGAATTTGCAGGAGGCGGCTGTTCAATATGATAAATGACTTCCCGGCTATATTTGAAGCTGTTACTGGTAATGCTAAGAAGCAAGTGGAGAGGTCGACGGTCTCAAATCACAGCTGTGCCAAGTCAAAATCAAGCACCAAATCGGTAAAAATCTGATCTCCGTCTTTGATATAGCACTATTTTATACTCCGTATTTGAGTGACCTGTACCCTAATAATCCCATGTGATCAGTCCTGTACCCCGCCCAAATTACTCGTACAGGTAGTAAGAAGTGTATAGGAAGAAATTGGTAGATCACTTTTGGACATTATCTCGACTTTTCTCCACGTTATATTTATCTTGTTGACTTTTGAAAGCAGCAGCACCCAGGAATGAAGGTCAAGCATGCAAAGGCAAGTCAACCAAAGGAGGAAGGTGGATTAGTGGAAAATCCGAGAGATACATCGTGTGGGGCCTTCGGCGAGACCTATGCATCAGGCGAGTTCTGGATCTGTTGTGACACATGCAAAATATGGTTTCATGGCAAGGGTGCGAAGATGAAGCCTGCTCGCTCGAGCTTAGGAAATGAAGCAGTACATGCCCTGCCTTGCCTGCACAAACAAAAGATCATTCCCGACTTTCTAGATGTTTCTTGGACTGATTTCACGTCTCTCTTATCTTGTTGATTTTGGCGTCTGTGAAAGTTTCTAGTACTTGGTACAATCTAGGATCTAGGTAATTGCTTAGGAAAACCCTCAAGTCTTAAGAACTTGTTTTAGCTGCAGTGGCGATGTTCGTTAGATTTGGCAAGCGGATCATTTGGTTTGATTTCTGGTTGGTCATTCATAAACATCATTCAGTTGAGTGTGTTGTCCGGCAGTGAATTGACCTGCTTGCTGAATGTACTCATGAATTGTGCTGTGCTACTCCCATGATTTCGCCGTCAAATTAAGATGCATATTCTCTTAGTCCCGGTGATGCAATCCACTTTGTGTTGTTAACAGCTTCTTCAGCTCCCCTGTGATGCGGCAGAGTATAATTTAGCTTAACTTTTTTTAGCTTAACTTTACTACCTTTGACCTTGAAGACTGTTTATTTTGAGGTACTTGTTTTTAAAGAAAAATAGTCCATGGAAATTCTCCGTAATTATTTATTTAAATCAAGGAATGTGACAAATCATTTCGGTTCTATACTAGTTAATGTCTTGACATGTCCTCAAAATTGTTCCACCTGAGGCAGAGGCACCGACCGAGCCTGATTTTTTTATGAATGCTAAAAAAATTGTATATAATGATATGAATATATCTACAAGGGTTTTTTGATAACTACTCCCTCTAATTCACTATAATCACTACACATTCCCAAAACGGATTATTCAAGTAATCACTACACTTCCTTTTTTGGTAACTTTTACTCTTATTTTATTCACCCTCTCTCCTACCAACAAACCACACACAACTCTTTTACTCCTATTTTATTACTTTCTTTAATATTTTGGCCCCACAATTCCTTATTTAACTCCTAATAATTCACCCTCTCTCCTACCCACAAACCCCACCCTTTGTCCTTTATTGTTTTATATTGATCTTTCTTAAGTATTGTGCCATAATTTTTTGTAGTGATTATAGTGAATTGGAGGGAGTATTACATTTCTAATACAAGTTTTTGAGAACTACTACCAATATAAATTTGGTTTCATAACTACTACCACTATATTTGCTTCGGATCAAAAACACTACCAAATCTCCTAATTAAGTCATAACAGTCAATCTGAGCCACTCAATTTGAATTCTCATCTTAAGTCATTTATTGTCTTCCCTCTTTACCCCTTTCCCCCCTTTTAAATCAGTCATCTTCTATCAGTATTAGACTGTCTTTATTTTCTTCATTTTGTGCACACCAAAATCTTTATTCACCATTTTTTTTCTTATTCGCACCCATTGTCACAACCACTATTTTCTCATTCTCTCCTTGGTTCAGGTAACTATTTTTAATTATTTTGTCTTCAATTCCTTTAATTTATATGTCATTTTGTTTCAATTTAGGGTTTGTTATACCCAGATTCAATTACAGAAATGTCGAAGGGTTTTGTTGGTAAATGCAAGTGCGGCATTCCATTGGCATTGTTGAAGTCGTCCACTGTAGATAATCCAGGAAGGAGGTTTCTCACCTGCAAAAATTCAAACCCGGCTACAAACATGCGAGGATGTGGGTTCTTTAAGTGGTATGATGAACAACAAAATGAATGGCAGAAGGATCTTATCAATAATCTGATTTTGGAGAAGAAGATGTTGGAGTGCGATTTGAAGATGCTAAAATGTGAAAATGCTCAATTACAGGAATATTGTCAGAATCTTAAAGAAACTAGTGATGATTTAATAAGGAAATTGAAGAGTCCTAATGTAGAAGAGGAGTGTGTCAGTAGGGTTAGTTATTGGTTGTCATTTAGGTGGTTTATGTTTGTTTGTGTTGGAATAGTTTTTCTTAACATCTTGTTGAAGTTTTGATGATATGTAATGATGTAGTACTCAAGCTTAAAGCTCAAAGGTTGATCTAATGTCTTGAGCAATTCTAAGTTGTAACTCTTTCAGCATGATATCAATGAAAAGGCTATGTTATCAAATTCTTGCAAGAACTTAACATAGAACTGAAAGCATAAAAGTCTTACATTGTCTTGCCTACTTCAAAGCATAAAACGCTTACATAATTCAAAGCATAAAAGTCATACATAATTCAAAGCATAAATTAAAGGTCCATCACTTTGTCTTAACTAATTTAAACCAACATGTTTAATCTTCAAATGCCAGCTTTCTCCTTGGAGCATTGTTTGCACTTGCTTGACTTTCTTGGTATTGCGGTTGTTGGCTACTACTGGCTGCATTAATGGCTTGAACCATTGTTGCATCTTGTTGTCTTTTGTCGCCTCTTTTTGCAACTCCATCTCTCACTTTGTTGCTCCAGGCAGAGGTGCTTTTAGACCTTGTAGTTCTCAACTTTTCAGTCTCTTGAGCCATGGGGGGGTTCTTACAACTCTTCACGTTATGGCCTAACATCCCACATTTCCCACATGCCCGTCTTTGGGGCATTCTTTTTGTTGCTCCACTGCTTTCCTCACCTGCCTCTCTTCTTCTTTTCTTCATCTTTGGCCTACCAGGTAGCCTCTTAAAAGGAGGTGGGAGAGGGGCTACCTGTCCAACCTTTTCCCAATCCTGGTAACTTGGCATGGCTGCTATGGCATGCTCAAAAGCTCTCACATACATGGCCTTTGTGTAAGCTTCATCCACATAGTCCAACACCTCTTCTCTTTGATCCATAATGCAAACTTTGGCATGTGGGCATGGCAACCCACTGAGCTCCCAATGCCTGCAAGAGCATGTTCTCTTCCCCAAGTTGACAGCCTTTTGAACCCCTCTTTGTTTAACTTCATACTCACCACTGATAGAAGGAAGAAAGCTACAGAACCTTGACTCATTGTCAACCCACTTTAGATATTTAGTCACAGATGGCATGACTCTTTCCTCATACCCTTGAACCCCAACTCTCTTCTCATAGTGCCTCTTCATAATATACCTCCTTATCCACTCCATGAAAGTTATTATTGGCTTATCTCTTGCATCTTTCAAGACAGCATTGAAAGACTCACACATATTGTTCAGTAAACTGTTGTTCTTACTTGTAGTAGAGAAAGCATGTCTTGACCAATGTTTAGCTGGAATTGAGGCTAGATAAGCATAGGCATTATGGCTCAAAAACTTGATTCCCTCCATCTCTCTTTTGAATTCTACAATGGTAGTGGCTCTGGCAGCATTCCAAAAGGCCTCCTTATAAACTGGACCACTAAACTGCTGCTTGAAATTTGCCCAAATATGTCTCACACAGAATCTGATCTCAGCCTTTGGAGTGACTGTGGTGAAAGCCTCAAGAAGACCCTGTCAACAAAATAACAGTGTAAGATTATATTAGACAATATAAGAGATCAAATGTTAGAAAAAGATTACAGTAGAAGAGAACAAACTAACCTTCTGTCTATCAGACATTATTGTCAATCCTGCACCATCCTCCTTCTCTACATCCTCCATTAGAAGGCTCAGAAACCATGTCCAGGTCTCTCTATTCTCAACCTCAACAACTGCCCATGCCACAGGGTATATGTTGTTGTTGGCATCCATTGTAACTGCTACCAAACACATCCCTGGGTATGCCCCTTTCAGATGGCACCCATCAACCCCAATAAAGGGCCTACACCCAACCAGAAACCCAACTTTACAAGCTTTCAAACACACATACATTCTTTGGAAGTGTGGAGGTGAATTCTCAACATTATCAACTACCACAATGGCTGTTGAGCCTGGGTTATACTCAATCAAAGCAGATGCATAATCCCAGACTCTACCATATTCATCATCACTATCACCATACAACATCAGTTTTGCTCTTGCCCTAGCTAACCATGCTTGTGAATAGCTGATATTCACCCCCAAATCCCTATAAACACGCCTTACAAAAGCACTTAACAGCAAGTTGGATTTTCTCTCCATTCCTCAAGATATTTATCAGCTAAATATTCAGATGAGAGTTTTTTGTTGTAACCTTTGAAGGAGCAAGTATGTTTCAGGTTCATTGTTCTAATGACTATGTACTCCTCCCTTGGTTTCTTAGTTGCATGAATTCTATAAGGACAAAGGAATTTCTTACATACACATCTGATTTTGGCTCTTACCTTGTCCCACTCACACTTACATTTATATCTGCAGTAGCAAGTTAATCTTGTTTTCCCATTGTGCAAGAAATAATAATCATACCTGTTTTCTATGGCATGTATCCTCAAGGCTTGCCTTAGTATTTCCACATCCCTGAACTTCAAACCAGCATCAAGCTTCACCTTTCTTTTCAAATCAGTGATAGGATTGAAAATACAATATCCATCTCCATTTCCATCATCATCTGAACCATCTAGACTCCTTAATTCATCATCAGATAGATCTGCTTCTTCCTCTAATTCTTCAACAAAGTCAACTTTCTTTTTACCCTTATCCTCTGTACTTACAAACACCTCTTCAGCTATTAAATCTTCTTCCTCTGCCTCAAATTCAGAACCATCAAGATCAGAGTCCTCCTCACTTACAACAAAATCTTCATCTTCCTCCAAGTCTTCATCTTCTAACACAGCCCTTTCCTTACCCTTCACAGGCTCCTTCTCCTTTCTCCTTGGTTTTACTGGTTTCTTTTTACTATTTCCCTTAGCCAACACAGTCTTCTTTGTACCTTTACCCTTAGCCAACACAGTCTTTTTACCCTTACCCTTACCTAAGTCCTTCACAGGCTCCTCCACCACAGATCCACCAACTATTGGTTCATTCACCACAGATCCACCAACTACTGGTTCATTCACCTCAACACTATTGCCTTTCACCCTTGCTTCTTTGGCATTCCCATGATTCACAGCTCTTCTAATTGGCAATTTTTTAGGTGGGATTTTTTGTGGCAAAATAGTCTGTATGGGTTTTATGGTTAGGGGTTCAAAGACCACCACTTCATCATCATTCTCTTGCTCTCCAGAAGGAATGAGTCTTTTATGTCTTGGGCTTTTTCTTAAGGGTATTGTAGGATTGGGCTTAAGTGTAAGGCCTTTTCTCTTTTGCCCAATAACTGATGATGTGCTGCCATCAGTCATGGGTGGGATAGTTGCAAAAGGTAAAACTCTTGTGGTCACATACAAGTCCAACTTATTATCCTTATCCCTTGACTTTAAAACATCAGCCATATCCTTATCACCAAGTATAATTGTTCTACCAACACTCATAGATAACCCATGCTTCTTGTACCAGATAAAGACACTTACATCATGTCCTACCATTTTTTTGGATTCAGTTACTAGCATGCAATAAGTCAATTTAGTACTCAAAATCCCAGTCAGTTGTACTACCACTTTCCCAGTGTATTGACTTATACCATTTTTCCTTTCAAATTGGCCACCACAATGAAGCCTCACATCTATATTATAAGGGGTCACCATCCTAGAAAGAATAAGCACACAATAATCAACTAATTAAAAGTTCGAAAATTTGGGCTAATTAAAAATTCGACAATTAGGGTTTAGGGTTAAAGTCTTAGAAATTGATGCTTTCAAATAAAGTATTAAGCACAACCATCAAAATCAATTTTTAAATCATCCATGGTAAAGAAACAAACAAAATGAAATCAATTAAGTAATTAATTACACAAAACAACATACCTGGAAATTTGGCAGCAGCAGTTGATAACGTCCTAATTTAGGACGATTTAGCCCCGTCTTATTAAGTTATCCGACTCGATTTTGTGTGCTTAAATGATTAAAAGCTCATTTAATTACTAATTTATAATAATTAGTCGTCTTAACTATAATTAATAATTAATTGCATTTTTATATAATATTAGTATTATTATTATTTTATTGACATTTTGTGTAGGCGAGACGGGAAAGCCATGTGGAATTGCGAAACGGGATTTTGAAGCGGAAGTTTGGAGGTGAAAAAGAAGCTAAGTAAAGGGGCAGCTGCTAGCGTGAGACCGTCTTTGCTGAGATTTTTATACCACCTCCGGCCACCGTGGCAGCCACCACTCACCACCATTGGACACCCTTGACTTCCACCATCACAAAACAACCACCTATAGTCACCACATCCACCACCAGCAGCCACCACGACCTCCCCTTTACCCCCTGTCCACAAACTCTCAAATTCAACCATTTCGCGCAGCCATCTTTCGACTACCATTTCAGCCACCACCAGCCATCATATCAGCCTTCCACGACCACCAATGACATCGTACTACTTCCACCTTCACATCCATACCACCCACTAACACCATAGATCACCAAGGTAGCCTTCACGACCTCTCTTTCGAGCCCCGCGCGCGCTGCCTGTTTTCGTGCCCCTTTTGCAGCCACCTTCAGCCACCGTCAACACCACCAACTTCACCACCATGGCTCGCCAGCACCCCCTATTGCCGCCCCCTGGCCGGTGACCACCAAGTAACAGCCACAAGCCGCCATCTCCCTCCCTTTGTATGCCATCGACGATAAACAATCAACAAGCATCAAAGTTGCTCCTAGCCGGCCTCCGACGGCCGCTCCCTCACCGGCTCAAAGCACACTACCAATTCATCTCCATTTCCAGAAGGTCCCCAGCCGGCCCTAGCACCGGCGGCCGGCCCACCGTCTCGCACGCCCCATTGTTGCTCCCAGCAGGGTACCCGGCTGCCGCCCCTCCTACCGGCTGGGACACCCTCATTATTCTTCCCCTTCTTCCAGAAAGCTCCCGGCCGGCCTCACCACCGGTGGCCGGTGCCCCGGCTCCCAACCCCCGCTGCACCTATTTTCGCCTAATTGAGTCGATTATTGTTTGGTTTTGGTTTGATGCATCATTTGGTTGTGTCGACTGTCGAGTGTCGATGATGGCTTTGTTTTTGTAATTAGTTTTACTAGTATGGGTGTCCGGCTTTGCCCGACCTACCTCTATTTAGCATTAAAATTTATTTTCAATTAAATAAAACTACTTTAAATTGCATAACTCATAAATTTAGCATTGATATATTTTTCTATGATATATATTAAAATTACGATGAAATAAATTATGAGACAAAATTATTACTCCCGCTATTAATATTTTACTTACTTAAATCAATTGGTTGCTACCTAGATGTTCATATATACTTTCTTTTGTTTTCTTTTGTTGTTAGTTCTATTACTTTCATTACATTCATTATTACTATTGTTACTTTCACTACTACCGCCGGCCCGACGCATTAGTATTGATAATTTTACTACTCCCGTTGTTACTTATATTACTTTCACTACCCCCGCTCGCTCGTGGTTACTTCTATTACTTTCACTACCCCGCTCGTTGCTAATATTGTTACTTTCACTACCCCGCCGTAATTATTGCTACTTTTACTACAGCCGCATTAGTATTGATAATTTCACTACTCTTATTGTTACTTCTATTACTTTCACTACCCCGCTTTTTGCTAATATTAGTACTTTGACTATTCAATTGAGCGATTACCTTCGTATTATTATATCCTATGTTAATACAATTCTTTTCACTACTAAGAAAATTATTTTTACTATTTAGACATGCAATTTTAAGAGACTTATATATTTATATAAATATATTACATATATGCATTAAATCGATCAAACCAAAAAAATTATGGAAAATTATATTTTTTATGGAAATCTAACCTATTTATTTACATTTTAATAGTTTCCCAACTATAACATACTAATATTATATTCGTGTATGTTAAAAAATTAACATCTTCTTTATATAATTAATAATTTAATACCATAAGTGGGACATGTTTATTTTAAGGAAAATCTCCATATTCTGATGTTTTCTAAATTTATACTTAAGGCAAAACTATATAATATTTGCATTGAAGTCCCGTGTTCAGTCCATCGTCTTGCTATGATTAAAAACTATATAGTATAATTAATTTGAATAGATTTATTTAATTGCATTGAAGTCCTTGGTTTCGGAATTAATATATAGTATTGATTAGATTATTATTATTATTATGGGTTTTTCTACGGGGTGATAGATTTTCCTTTTTGATCAGATTTTTTTCTTATTGTAGAGTTAACAACTTTTATTATTATGTGGAAACTAACATTTATTTTGACCAAATGTTTATTTATTATGTTTCTCCGTATTATGGAATAATGTATACGTACTTTCTATTACAATGTCTAATTGTTTTACCAAAAAAGAAAAACAATGTCTAATTATTAAAATTTATTCTGAACCAATAGTTATTTATTCTATTAATCAAGTTTAGAACATTAAAAAAGAAATTTGAAATCAATTCTTAAGAATAGGCTCGAAAGCAAGTAAATATGGTCAGAAAAAAAACATCAAAAAGAAACTAATTTGATATGAGGAAGTTCGGAGATCATGAAAATCTTTTATGTTAATTTTTTAAGTATTTGGTAGGTAAATTATTTATCAAAATAAAAGTACCATATGAGAAAAACCTACAAGTTTTTTTTATTTTTAATCCATCAATTTATAATATTAAATATGGAGTATTTTTTAGGTCCTTCTATGTCATTTTGCCCAAAAAGAGCTACATTTCAGTTAGTTATGCAAACAATTTTTTTTAATCAGCTAACTTATTAGCTCCTTATTATATGCGGCGGGTAGTATATGAAATTTTTTTAGCAGATGAAATTGTGAAATGATTTTTATTTATGTGAAGTTGTCGAATAGTGTAGGTTAAAATAGCATTCGACCTTTAATATAATAGAGTATTCAATAGTTTTATCACTTATTTGATACATAATGAAACTTTATCTCAGCTTCAAGTTGGAATGTCTGTGAGATGCACGAGGCTCCCAATAGGATCATTTTTAACAATATACATGTTGCGTATGCTAAAATTCCCTAAACAACAGATTGTAAACATTGATTAGCGTTGTCATGGTTTGGTAATATAACTGATCAGCTAAGTTGACTAAAAAAAATCTATTGAAAATTGTTGAAAACAAAATTTTGGGGGTAAATAGAGCTAATTATTGATAAATCATCGGCCTCTCTAGCTTTATTTATTGTTGCACACACCACTATTCTTGAAATCTCAATTTTCAGTTTCCCAAAAATGAACCCATGATAACTGAGACGGGCCATCATGAGATTTGCAAATTAGATTAGCTTATAGTATCTACCAATATATTCTCGCCCGTAAACATATAACCATGTAAAAGTTAAATGGCGATACGCAAAACAACCGGTATCTCAATTATATGTAGGGTGTTTGGAAAATTCGTTGGATCTCTAAACAACAGAATTAGTTTTCACTATCTACAATTAATATTGCTTTTCGTCTATAAACTTCATGCAAAATATATAACATGACGCATAATTTGGTAGTTATGTGAAAACCTCTTAAACAAATTTCTTCGTGTGGCCTTGTTATTCTTGACGCTGCTACGTAAAGCTAATCATGACTAAAACTGACTTTGGCAGATAAACTCCAACGTAATTAATTGACTAACCCTTGATTTTTTTATCGTAGTCATTGAATAATATGACCTCAATGGATATTGTTTTCACTTAAGCACAAAGTTTTATGAGTAAATAGCAAGATCATGTTGGATCAAAACATAATGTGCGTCATTTGATTCAATTAATTAATGATCATAACATATTTACACCTTTGAGGCGTTGAGTAATAAGTAGTCTAAATTATTAAGACTCTTTCAGAACCACTCTTATTCGAAATCTAGGCTAATGTGTGAGTTTATAACTAATCATCAATTCGTCATATAAAATTACTATGAGTTGCTCCGTTGTTACAGAAAAGCTTCGAGTAGTCCAAACCGCTTCATTCTTCTTCAATTATTCTCGGTTTAGTTCCTCCACCGAATGATGTCCATATTCTTATATAAAGTAAATTAGTAAAACAAAAATAGTTACGTAAGAAGGTTACGGTACACCATCTTTACATTAAATTTTAATCAAATAAATTCATTATTTATCCGTCACCTTCTTGAATTTTGACTTGAAAATACAAACTACAAATGTATGAGAACATAAGTGGGGGAAAAATAAAAATGACAACTTGAACTATTTTGAATGTCTATTATTATCTATGTGATAATTTTAATCTACTTATATTTGGATTATTTTATGACTTTTTTTTTAAAAAAATAATAAGAAATTAAATCTAATTTTATTAAACTTGTTTCGAAATCTACGCTTCATAGGATAATTAATTAATTTTTTTTAATTATTAAATTTATTTCGAATTCTACTCTTGTTAGGATAATTTTATTAAAATTTGCTTTTATTATTAAATTTGTTTCGAAATCTACTCTTGTTAGGATAATTTTATTAAAATTTGCTTTAGTTATTAAAACATTTAGTCAATCATATCGCTTGAAATGTTTCTGCTCTATGTGATAATTTAAATCTACTTATATTTGGATAATTTTATGATTTTTTTTTTTAAATAATAAGAAATTAGATCTAATTTTATTAAATTTGTTTCGAAATCTACTCTTGTTAGGATAACTTTATTAAAATTTGCTTTAATTAATAAATTTTTTTCGAAATCTACTCTTATTAGGATAATATTATTAAAATTTTCTTTAATTATTAAAGCCTGTGGCCAATCATATCGCTCGAAAAGTTTCTACTTTATATATATGTATTGATTGATTGCAAGTCAAAATTTTATAATGAAGCTTAATTATCTCAAAACTTAATTCCAAAAGATGATTTCATTATGAATTTAGGATTCTTCGTGACTTCTATTGGATATTCATGTCCAATTATTTCGAGGTGAGATGAAAGCCGGTGACTTCAACTTACCTAATCGGTTCATTCGAAAGGATGGGATAGATTGGTCCTACCCAAGAGAATCAACTTAGTTTTCTTACCTCATCAAAAAACATTCCATTTTAGAGATAGACGGAGTATTGATTAAAATATTTATTAGAATTGCCCCATTTTTTATTCACAACATGTTTTTGGCAATAAAACCTCTTCCTATTTCTAGTGGCGAGATCTACGAGACGACGACCCGTCAGAAGGGTAATCGTTTTGCACAAAGTAAACGAAAGAATCCAAGCTCGATGTTCACCAGAAATGGCTGAAGCTGAAGCCATGTTGTTCGGGCTGGATGTGGCAAGACCCTTGGGAATGACGAGCATCTCTATGAAGTCTGATGCGTTTAATGTAGTTCTGTCCTGAAAAATGTCGAGTTACGCAACCCCATGGGACTTTGTATCAGCGATGTATGTTCGATGGCTAAAGCTCTGAATTGTAAGGGAGTTTATCATGTTAAGTGTGGGGGGAATACGGTATCACATTTAGTTGCTAGACTTTGTTCGGTAGTTGACAAGGAACTGATGTATGTAAACGACTCTCCACCATCCGTCCTTAGGTTGGCGGAGTTAGATCTATTGACGGAGGTAAGTTTTACCCCATGATGAACTTTTCATTATTGACAATTTTACCCCTTTCATTTCCACTTCCATTTTCCCTCACTAACCTCTCTCTATAATATTTTCTCTCTAATATCAAAATCAGTAGGTCTTGCTTGCGACGGGTCGGATCTTGCGACGGGTATTTTGTGAGAGGAAATGGGTAGAGGGGACAAGGTGGGCACCCCCCATGTGCTTATCCACTCACCTTTAATGGGTATTTTGTGAGAGAATATGATATCCGTCACTCATTTGTGACGGATAGTGTCCGTCACAAATGAGAATTTGTGTATCAAAATATCAATCATATTAATTCATATCAATTCCTATATAGTTCCCCAACACAAGAAATTTCCTCTATTAATGAGTTCACCATTAAGGCGAGATTAACTATGTTATCAATTTTTATCTGTGTATAAAGCAAGATGAACTATGTTAATTCATCTCATTTGACAAACTTTATGTGTGTGTATAAAGCGAGATGAACTATGTTATCAATTTTTATTATTAGCAAACTTTATTTAAATAATGATACACTCCGTACCATAGTTCAACATGGTATAGGGCGTCATATCTATTGTGTAGGCGTCATCTCAAATCATCATTCCCTTCCTTAAATGTGGAAGCCTCATGTTACTATTCATCAATGAATAGTAACTTGCACAATGAATAGTAACTTCTTATGTGGGTTGGGTCGGATGTTTGGCGCGGGTAGTTTTGCGGATCAGTGAGTCAGTCCAATACTCACATTATACAATGTTGCTGACCATTGCAATGGGCTTTGGACAAACTCTCATTTTCAGCCCACATCTTTTCTTCTTTCCGTTATTTCTCTGTCCTTTGTTTTTCCCAAATGAACAGAAACTTGCTTGTCCTTCCGTTACCTCCCTACCCTTGATCTCTGCCTTCGATCTCCGCCCTCCATCCATCCCACTACTCTCAAACCCTATTTCCTCTCCTCTCATTCATTTTTTGGGTATTTGATGAAGACGATGAGGGTTTGGTTCACTCCTTTCATTCATTTCAATCCTCTCGTTCCTTACTTAGTTAGCTGTTTGGTTCACTTCAATTCTGCAAACCGCTCGCTATTTCTAGATCAGGGTTTCGTTTTGTGGTAAGTGATCTGGGTTGTTTTTGGTTTAAAATTCAATCAAAGTTTTATTTTATAGGTTCATGGTTGTATCTATATGCTGTTCATGGTTGTATCTATATGCTGTTCATTTTGTTTCTCAGTATAGTTTAAGTGTGGACTTATGATTTGATTTATATTTTCTAACTGGTAGTTATGTGTAATCATCATGTTAATGCTTAATAGTGTTTCAGAAGGATTGGTGAAGTAATATGCTTAATAGGGTGGTTGTTGGTAGTTTGTCTAATGTTCAATTCAGAGTGATTATAGCTTGTAGTGTGAAATTACGTTTCGTTTCAGTTGGTGTATTGAGTGGTTTGGTTGATTCGGTTATTGGAAGTAATGTGAAATGAGGTTGTTAGTAGTGTTTCAGGAGGACTGATAAAGTAATGTGGTTAATTAGGCAGTTGTTAGTAGTTTGATTAATATTTCATTTTATTGTGACTGAAGCTGGCAGTGCAAAATTATGTTTCGTTGCGATCCACTTGGTGTTGTGAGTGGTTTATTGGATTATTGGTAGACATGGGAGCAATATAAAATACTGTTGATAAAGTGATTCCTTGGCTGCGTTCTTTTAGTATATTTAAGTTATGTTTCTTTGTATACTAGACACTTGGTTGTATGACTTTCAAAATTTTGTCTTTTTTTAGTGTACTGTTCTGTGATACTCATACTCGTTTACAAGCATCCGACACGGGTTGGTGTCCAAGTTTCGGACTTGGTTTTTTTTATGAAAAATCTGCATATTTTTAGCTTTAAATAGGTGTTGTCCGAGTGTTAAGTGTTGGTCACGGTATCTAACCGAATGAGAAGAGTTGGAGTAGCATAGGTATTGTTTGATGAACATGTTTAGGTAGGTGTAGTGACTAATTTTCTTATGTGGGTGGTTGTTAATTGTTAGTATGTGAAAGTATGCACCTGTGAATGTAATCATGAAATTTTAGTTGCAGTCATATGAGTCGAAAAGGATATTTAATTTATCAGGGTAAGAGGAATTTTCTTTGGGTTTGTGTTTGTTCTGGGGTGGTGAACGGGAAAAACAAATGGAAGAGTTGGTTTTGGACAACTGAGTTCGTGAAATACATGAAAAGATATGAATTTGGTGAGATGAAGAAGACAAAATTTTAGGGCTTATGTTGAGAACATATGGGACATGGGCCAGTGATAATCACGTAAAGATTTAAACTTGATGCCGGTAAGATGGTAGAATGTTGAATTTTGAAACAGTAGGATTGGGAAATGGCTAAGACAGCTGAAGGTTAGTTTTGAATTTTGGGGTAGAAGATGAGGAAACAAATTTTCTTTTTAGGTAGGGTTATGGATATAATTTCTGCGCGGATTTCATTTATGTTGTCCTGACTCGGGGTTTTCAAGCTTGTGAAGCCCCAAATCGGGTTTTGAATCATTTGACAATTAAAACGATTGAGAGATTTGAACTCGTGTAATGTCGGAGACTCTTTTTGTCATCTTGTGGCTACGACTATTATATGTGTGGACTCCATTTGCAATCGAGTTCACTTGTTAATGCTATCTGAGATCATGGTGACATGATGACGTTTGAGATGTCATTTTGTGGTTAAGAAATTTGGAAGTGGGATGTTTCACTCTGTGCAGAAGTTGCCAAACATCTATGTCAATACAACCTTCAGTCATTTCGAGAACAACCGGATGACGTGAAGTCTTATTCATCTCAACAAGCATTGTACCCTGAATAACAAACACGTGAATCGTAGCATTTTTAGCAACACCAACTAAACAATTAGATTAGCAAATCATTTACTTTTAAAACTTCAATCGGTTAATTTTTTAACACTAATAACGAATGTGATTGGTTAAAACTTCAATCGATTTGCTCATATACCCTAAAATGAACGATCATCGGCTCTAGGAATTTGATCTTTTACTTTTTTTTTTTCTTTTCTCGTTTCTCCGGTTCAATGGGCCACTCCGATGAGCATCTGCACACTTGGGGGGTTTAAGTCATTTATCTAATTCTGTGTTTTGTTGTTTGTTTTGTTATTTTACAATTGATTGTGTTGTTTGATGGGGTAATTTGATGATTTAGCTTGAATTCAGGCGAAATTTCTGGTGAGTTGAGTTAATTGAGCATTGAAGGCGTACCGTTTCGTAAAAATTGATCGGTGTTTTAGCTGGGAAAGAGGTTGAAAAGAGTCGAACTGAGGGATGGAGCTGCCAATTGTAAGGTACTATATCGTAGCCCTTATCTCATCATTTTAGACTGATTCGTCATGTTTTGGATGCTTTTTTTTCCCTTTTGGTAAGAAACTGATGTTGTGGTTGGTAGTCTTGTGCGTTTTTTATTACTGTGGAATATGGTTCGGGTTATCATGTGCTATGATTCAGTATTTGTTTATTTGTTGGTCAGATTAGTATTTAACAAGGTTACTGACGACTGTTAGTGAAGTAAATAAGGGGACTTATGTGGAGTTATCTTCGAGGTATTTATATGGGAAATTGATGCTTTTCATGTATATGTTGATTGAGATATAATGCAGGAATGTATATGTTTAGCTTAATTATGATGTTTAATTGTATATAATTTTTGAAGAATTGGGTGTTTTTTGGTTGTTTCTGAAAATGCCATTGTTGATACCAATATTTCTGTAATTTTGTGCTAAAGATCGACATCAAGGATCTCAATACAAACCATGTCAGGTTATGTTTTTTTTTATTTGTGCTTGTTAATTTCAATGGCTGCTGAAATTAGGTTCCACATTTCTAGCCCTTTCCTTGAAATTTTGTTTAGGGTTTTGGTTCTGGAAGGTTTTGATCATAATGTTTGATTGTAGAAATCGAGCTTAAGTCCTTGAGAGTAGTGTTACATATGTTGAGTAGGTCTTATCAGATACCGTCCTAGGCTAGGTATTACATAAACACTATTGAGAGACCGTCTCATAGGAAGATTAGTGACTTATGTTTATGGATTTATTCGCTGAACTTGATTAAGGTGTTAGTAGTTGATTGTCACTATTAGACGATGAATTTAATGTAGATGATATATTTGTATTCACGAATTTGTTTAAGAAGGGCATTTATGTTTACAACTGAGCTTCATTTCAATACAGTCAAGGTTTAGGCCTCTAATTGTACGAAATCCTCGGTTTTGAGTATTCTGTCTTTTGAGTCTTTCGAATAAGAGATGCTCATCCTGATGATTGCTTTGTTGTTTTAAATCATTGTGTAAAAGGCTCGTTAAAGGTCACTCGAGCTTTTGGTAGTTTGACTGTATGAGTCATGCAACGCATAATAATTGATGCATTTTAATTAGGGGTGTTCATAATAAACCGAACCGCAATAACTGAACCGAAAAACCGAAAAACCGTGCATTTCTAAGGTTCGATTAACCGAACCGTTTTCACAAAGCGGTTCGGCGAACCGAACCGTTAACTTTATTATGCGAACGGTTCGGTTAAGGTTCGCAATTTTAGAAAACCGGTTAACCGCGAACCGAACCGTTCACAAAAAAGTAAGCAAAAAATTAAAATATTATATAAAAATTTGTTCTTTCGTTTAATTTTCTTAGTGTTTTCAAATTCAAAGTTAGTTAAATTGATTAATACTAAAGTTTATCAAACTAACTTTATTGTTGAGTATAATATATAATGAAAATTTAATTAAACTAGTAGATAAAATTAACGAAAATTGAAAAAAATATATATGTAGAACGATTATAGGTTAACCGGTAACCGAACCGCAAATAACCGTTTAAAGTGGTTAACCGAACCGTTTATAACCGTTAGAAACGGTGCGGTTTAGGTTCGGTGTTTTGCCAAACCGAACCGTGTCCGAACCGAATAAAACATACGGTTTGGTGAACCGAACCGTGAATGAACACCCCTAATTTTAATGGCAGTTTGTCAACTGAAGGTAATGTGGTCACCAATTTGATCACTATTTCCATGTGTGAATTAACTGATAGGGTCATTGGAGTTATGTAGGCCATAACAAATTTCCTTAGACTGCTTATAGGTCAATTAATGGTTTGAACAAAGATAGTTCATGTCGTTCTTCATTGAATAACACATTGAGTTGGGTAGCTGAACAACTGAATAGAGTGCAGCCTTACATATCTATTTATTACAGTCAATGAAATCAAACTAAACCTGTCTTACCATCTAACTGAACAGACAGGAATATTCTAACCTCTCTTTAGTTGTTGTTGACGGTGTGACATGCTAATGAGCCTGTACGTATGGCTTCTGAGATGTGGCGTATACTTTTTTAACATGTATACGCTTATTATGTGGGTATTTTTGGTCGTACTTTATAATATACAAAGCTGCTCAAAACTCTTTTCCTCCTATGTTGTTCGCTTTATGCTTACCTACTCCAGTGCATTTTCTTAGACTCGGGTATCTTTTTTTGTGCCCTTTTTTGGGTGTAACTTGCTGCCTTAATTATTTCAGTTTTTCAGTGGGTTGACCATCCTTTTAACCGTGTATATCTGGAGTTTAGGGTTTTAGAGACGACAGTGGTGATTGGTGAACGATGATGAGAGTGATGGTGATACTGGTACGGTAGTGCAAAAGATCCCTGTTTGGATGGTAAGGTAACAGTCGTGTTCTTGCTTTATTTCTCCTTTTTCTTGGTTTATTTCCCTAGATAGGTAGTTAAAGTGACCTTATGTATCTGCCGCATAACACATATTGACTTCCTAAGGACCTCGCCTTTTTTTTGCTGAACTGTCTCCATTACTTAGAAGAAGTCAAGATCAAGGTTTGTTACTGTTTTTAGGTCATTTTAATTTGAAATAGTACATTATAGTTATTGAAATTAAGTGGTGTACTATGCACTCGCTCCGTCTCAGTGATTTATTTAGCTTTGATATAAATACCCCTCATAAGGTATAAGAAAACTGGAGTAACTGAATTTGCTGGAGGGATATTTGTAATATTACAATGTTTAGAATAATAATTGACTTAATCGAACATTAGTAATAGCGGAGATTTATGGATAAAGAACACTATTAATATAAGGGGATATAAGGGCATAGCAGACTGAGCTTAGTGATTCAGTGAAGCCGGGGGATCAAATAGTATTACTAGGTAGGGCATATAATCGACGTGTTCCATATCTTACCCTCACTAAGTTATGTCACTATGTGCCCGATCAGTATTTACGTCTTTGTACAAACAGTAAGCTCGGGTTCAAAACATTAGATCATATAGTGGATGGTTACTTGTATGTTTCAGCTTAAGTACATAATGTTTAATTTTTATAATGTTGTTCAAAGAATTTACAAATAACGTCTACTGTAGTTGTTGGATGAATATTATTGATAATGTGCGGATTGAATGTGGTGTGAGGAAGGTTTAGTTGTGGCTTGAGTTAGTATTAAGCTACTTGTATGGTTACACAGGTACTATTTGCAGTTTAATCTTATATTTATTTTTTTTTTTTTTTTTTGAAGCCACTGATTAAATGCCTCTCAAGGTGACTCTGGGCGGTGTTCATGAATTTTTAACAAAATCGGATAAGGTTAATAGTATCTTATCTTTTATTATGTTAGGCGCGTTGTGCTAATTTTATTGCTATCGTATGATAGTCCTCATGAGAGTCACCTTCTGCAGGTTGGGGATGTCAGGCCATGTTTGGACACTCTTAGAGTTTTAGCAGTCACTTATTACGGTAAATCTACTCTAAACTGCTCTTAGTCTTAGCTTGTTTTGTCAAGTGTCGTTTGCATTATGTTTAGTAATGTTTCCAAACTAGAGAGGGGGAGAGGGAGGGAGGCAGCTGGCAGGGGTAGAGGGAGGGAGGCAGATGGCAGGGGTAGAGGGAGGGAGGGACTAGGGAGTACACATCAGAACATTGGTTATCTCAATGGTATAGTATGGATCCATACTATTTCATCGTATAATCTGAAGCAGCAGTTACTAAATTACCTTTACCAGTCAAAAGTGATCGAATAGTTCACATATGAAACTGGTTTAACCAGTCCTTTAGATGCAGCGTTGCCCGCTTTTTGGATTATTGTTTAGTTCATGGGAACTTAGGTAACACTAACTATTCCGGTACAACATTGGCTCATTGATGGAACCCGGTCAACACTATCTACTGCTACATAATTTGCGGGTGCAATTGAGGCACTGGGGTATGTAATGTTGGTAATGTGTCGATACAGTATTTGGCCCCGTGTTCTGATAGCGGTGCTAGGGAACTGTTCTCGACCCTTGGTAATGTGTCGATACACTATGCATGGATATGAACGATGTAACCTCTCTTTACTGCTGCCAAAAAAATAGAAGTCATGATTGAACGTCAACCAAACATGTCAAACTGGTCAGGCATGTTGGCTTGTGTATGGTCAGAATACGGTATGATTTGGGTTCCACCCTAACTCTTATCTTCAATTTACGAGTTCTTTGGGGTTCACGTCATTTGGGTTATAATTTAGGGTTGACGACCTCAGAAGTAGGGGGCAGGATAGGGTCTGATCTGACAAGCCTTACGTTAGCTATCTAGAGAACGATTTACAACTTAAGTGGTCCATAGCTGAAAACTATATGAATTCTGTCATTCCAGGTATTTCTTTGAACTACATATGCGAGCATTTTGTTCCCTGGAGCTGCATGCATTCCCAGTGCTGTCTTTTACTTGGAGCGACCGTCCACTCCTCTAATGCAACTGATAATGTGGCTAAGCTTCGAAGCTTCCATGGAAATATGAAAGATACTCCGGAGTATGCCACCTCAATTCTCCAGGCGGTTGTGAGCAGGTTTTTATATGTCCAAGCAGCATGTTTTCTTATGTCCATCAATAGTTAAATTTTATCTTTCATGTTGGTTAAATCAGCTTTTTGCAGTGTGCAGGATTCAACTGAAAAGGGAGGCAAGTCAGAAAAAGGTAACACAATTGTCGTCAGTATGATTTAGTCATCGTTGTATGCCTTTAATTTTGGTAGAGCATCTATAGAGTAAAGATGCAAACAAGTGTAAGTGTAATGGTCCTTGCAAGTGAAGGTTAATGAATGCTATCCAGAAAACATTGCCTTGTAATGTGATATCATTACCTATGATAGATAGATATGTGACTTAAGGAGTATTAAGTTACCAACTTATACGAGTAGTATTTTTTATATCATCATTTGTTGTAGTTTTCAATATAATTTTGGATTAAGACTCTTCTTGTATTGTTGTTCAAGTGATAATAATCTCAACTGAAAAGAATATGATTATTAATTTTTGTTTACGAATAGCCATTTCCAATGCAACCCAGTGTAAACAATTTACTTTTCATCCTCTTTCTCAAACTCCTTAGCTAGGATTTTGAGCTTCTTGACAGTTAGTAAACCACTTGAACAAAAATGGAGCGGTCAAAGAAGTGGGCCACGATCTGATGATGAAAGAATGTTGAAAGAATATTTCACATGCATGGATAGCTCAGGTCTTAGAGAATGTTGGTACTGATTATGAAAAAAGTTGATTAAAATGGTACTCTTTATCAATTTACACTTAATAAAATGATGTGACACCTTGACAACATAAGAGTAAAATGACAAATTGGAAAGTTAATATCTCATGTCGGAATTTACCATCTAAGGTATAAACAATAAAAGCAATTTACCATATTTCTATATATATATAGACCAATCTCATTTATTAAAGCCAGTTGCCCTAAAAAGTCAAGACATGAGAACTCCAAAATGACAAATAATGATTCACCTAACCTCATGAAACTCCATTTTTTTCCAGTTCCAATCAAATTTCAAAATCACATACACTTCTATTTCATCACTTTTTCTTTAAAGGTATAACTTGACGAATTATTAGTGGAAAAATGACCCAAATTAGCGTCAACAGAAAATGTGGATGCATAATGAAGATGTGGATAGAAAAGGGGGCAGTATGGAGAAGAAAATGGGAGTGTGAAAATAGAAGATGAAAAAGGGTGTGCATGAGGAAAATAAGAGATGCGGAGAGGAAAGGAAGGAGGGGGATGCAAAGAGAAAGGTAGAAGTAAAGGAGGAGGGGAAGAAAAAGAGAGACGAGTGACGAAAATGTAAGGGAAACTTGAGGAAGCCAAGGAGGCTAGAAGAAGGGGAAAGAGAAGGAAGATAGAGTAACGAATTAAGAAATCAAAGGGGAGGAGAAATGAAATGTAATAACCAACTTACAAAATGTTGCTGTCATTATATATATAAAAGAATTATGTAAAATTGCTGACGTGGCTCAATGTGGTTTTAGAATTAGGCTAATGAAAGTCTCTCATTAACCCTCACATTTTAAGTTTTTTTCAGCCAATGACGTCAACAATAGCATCCATGTCAGCCTCCATCAAATTAAACGTGTAAATTTAACACATTGTACCACTTTGGTAATGTCAGCCTCTTTGCCATCGTAAATTTAAATTTAACAATAGCTAATTAATGACAGCAACTTTTACCATTGTAAATTTAAATTTAACAATAGCTAATTAATGTCAGCCTCTTTGCCACCCTATTGTTACCACTTTGGTATAGGAGAAATTCAATTTCCTGAACAAAAAAAGAGGCGTGCTTCTGGCTGTCTCCTCGAAATACTTAATCAAAGCCATTCAAAGGCAAGCATGCTTATAGTACACTTTTACCCAGACTATTGCACCATTATATATGGGTAAGGCAATCAAAACCTCCTGCAAACAAAACCCCAATTGTAAATTTGTAACATCCAAAAAGGCAAAAACAAAACCCATGTCTATCTTCTAATAAATCTTCAATTGGGTATTTCGTCTGCACCGGTGAATATGAACAAGATTGGTTAATAGTGTCAGTATTAACAAGATTGGTGAATATGCAAAGGGTGGGGATCGATGAGCAGGTGAGGGAAGAAGATGAATGTGGATTTTGTGATTGGTTAATAGTGTCAGTGGGCAAGGGATAAGGAATGGATATGGTTAATTGCTGGTGAAAAAGACGGTGACATTATTGATGGTGAAAAAAGACGGTGACGGTGTCGATGGCGTCAATGGTGATGGTCCACCGTGATGATCCAACAAATGAATTAGGGAAAGGATATGATTTTGATTGGTTTTAATGTAATTGGAGATGAAATTGAAAGGAGATCTAATTAGGGAAACAAGAGAATTGGGTTTAGTTTTAATTTTGTTTGTGAATTTTTTGGGACGGGGAGTATGGTTTACTGGGAAAAAGATGGGTTTGATTTTGGGGGTTGAAATTTGGTTTGTTGATAATGATGAATTGTGAGGTTGTTGGGGTATTGCTTTGAGCGTATTTTTTTAATTTTTAATTATTTTTTTTCTTTTTTTTATTAATCGTAAAATATACGGTTACATTCATCATATAATTATTATTTAAAAATGAAAATATTTATAAGATTGAATTGTTTGTAATTTAGTGATAAATTTAAAAATTAAGAGAGGCTTTGGTAGGGTAAAGAATAAGTAAAATGATTAAAAATGTTGAAAAGTAGAAAATGATTGGGTTGATGACGTAGGTCCTGACCTTCTGCTTAGGAGGGTGAAAATAGGTCAAGGTTAATAAGGTGAGATTAAGAGTAAAACTGGGTCGCGACCTAATTAGCGCGACCTTTGCTTGGGGATGGTCCAAGATTGGTTAATTGGTGATAATAAGAGTAATGTAATAAAACTTTATTGATTTTGAGCATTTTATTTACTTTAACAATAAAGTACAATTCATTCGTAAAATAAAACTTTTGGGCTATATGAGAATGACTCATACGATAAACATATGATTATACTATTAAGACAAAAAAACATCTTCTTTGTCTTAATCATTTGTTTAGTTTTGATTAAAATATCATCAGAAAAAATTACTAAAGAATTAAAGATAAATAAATAATTGGATTAGTTCGAGAACTTTATACTATTATTCTCACAAGGTAAATAAATAGTTTGTTTCATGTTAACATAATAACTTTAAATTGTCTAATAGACGTATTAGTTAAGTATTTCTAATGATTAGATTAGATACACCCTATGTCCACATCGCGTTCATTTCCCAAATTTAGTTACTATATAAATTTAAATTTCTATATAAGCTAACTTATTCTCACAAGCTTCTATACATAATTTAAACTTTGTTAAATCTCTCCTCACTTAGTGATATTGTTTTCCTTTACAAGCTAACTTATTCTCACATGCAACTATATCATTAATTTGCTTACACTTAAATTAAACAATTCTTACAAAGAATAAAAAAAGGTGAACTAATGATCAATGATTGATAGCTTGGAGTTTGAACGTCATTAACTGATTCAAAACATTTTACCAAATCATTTATGCATATAGACGTATTAATCTATATAATTATAACAATCAGATAAATGGTGAATCCATAAATTCATCTCTCAACTTTAACAAATAAATTTAGTTTCTAAAAATTTAAAACAATTCCGTGAATTTTTAGCTACATACAAGTATTATAGCTATGTATGCTTGCTTATGCACCCGAACAATTTTCATGGATTAGCTCTTTTTTTTTCCCTTATTAATACTGTTTTCTTCTTATCCTAAATGGGCTTGACTATAAGAATTAATTAAACATGCATTTGGTATTGTATCATGTAATCTCTCCCATCATATTGGTGTATTAGTTAAAAAGTTTACCAGTATTGATGTACTCCATATTTTAATTGCAAACATAGTTAAGTTATTCCATAAAATTAACACAAATTATAAGACCTTGCTACATTGTGAAACGGTCCATTTTAGCAAATGAAACTATTTTTTTACTGCTAATAAATGAGTAAATAAGCAAATATGTATCCTAAATGATAAATAAATGAGTAACACAAACTATGTATCCTAAATGATAAATATATGAATCTTGACAACTTAACAAAATTCTACTTCGTACAAAATGAAATTTAAAAGATGAACATAGTTATGTCGAACGGGAATGGAGTGGCAACAAAAAAAAGGCGCAAACTCATATACAATCATTTTACAAATTTAGTATATAAATTTTATTATTAAAAATTTTAAACAACCCCGTGAATTTTCACGGGTCTTACACTAGTTAGAAGAAAAAGATGAGGGAAAGAAAGGAAGGAGGAGTAAGCCGACGAGAAAGGGAAAGAGGACGAGAGGAAAGAAAGGAGTAGGTTGGGGAGAAATGGAAGGAGGAAGCGGAATGGGAGGAATAACGACAAGGAAGAGAGGATAGGGAGGTAGAAGAATAATGACAAGGAAAAAGACGGCATTAATATAAGAAGCGGAGAGGATAAGAGGGTAACATAAGGGAAAGGGATATGACAACAGGGCTAGGACGAGGGGGAATAACAAGACGAGGAAGCCCAAGGATAAAGGCTAAGGATATGAGTACGATAATGGCGAGGAGGAGGGCGAAGCATAGGGGATGGGATACGGAACCCAGGGGAGGAGGAGAAGGAATAGTTAGAGGCGTAGGCGGAGAGATAGGGAAAAGGTGAAGGAGGAGAAGAGTGGCGACTTAGGTATAGGCTAGGTGTAGGTGTTAGATGCATTAAGGCATCAAGCCCACATCCTGGCTGATGCAAATGCAAATAACGCATATGTTAATGATGTCGATTCATTTATTGAAATGAAATGCTGAATCTCTAATATGCACATAAAACATCAACAGTTAAAATATCTTGGGGGACCGTGCGCGAAGCGCACGGTGCAACCAACTAGTTTTTCTTAAATGTCAGATTTAAGTTGTTCATGTCAACATTGGAATACGGCATATACCGGTCGTCGGCCGTTGGGTTGGTCGTTGCCGGTTAGTCAGGAGAGGGGAGATGCGCTGTACATGTGTCGGGAGAGGGGATATGCGTTATGGTGGTGCGTCGGGACCGATACTAACCCCATATCGGTCGCCGGCGAACCGCTAGTCGCCGTAATGAACACTATTTAACCCACCATAGTACACCTTAATTAAGTTACAGCCTAAACCCTAATTAAGAAAAATCAAAATACAAAAAATATTCAAATGAATAAGTAACATAGGAATAACGAATAAATTACCTATTCGTCACTTGAATAATCGTTCATAATTTATCGTGGTTGAAGATGGCTAAGGTTTCAATCTTAGAGACAAGGAAGAGAGATTTAGGTTTATTGTTTTTTGGGGTTTTCCCATTTATACCCCTGAAATTTTCACTATTCCCAACTGCGCCCCTGCGTACGGCATAGTACTAATTGTGCCCTTGAACTTTATTAGTTGTTCCCATCCATGACCAAAGTAGCCAAAACCGTTACTTTTGGCCGTTAAGTGCCAACATGGCACAATGGAACCATCAAATTTCAACATTTTTTGCCAAAATCCTCCTTAATTGTGCCCTTGAACTTTATTAGTAGATGGTTCCATTGGGATATGAGTTGAATTTAAGGTGGATTTTGGTAAAAAAGTTGAAATTTGATGGTTCTATTGTGACATGTTGGCACTTAACGGCCAGAAGTAACAGTTTTGGCTACTTTGGTCGCGCATGGGAACAACTAATAAAGTTTAAGGGCACAATTAGTACTATGCCATACGCAAGGATACAGTTGGGAAAAGTGAAAACTTCGGGGGTATAAATGGGAAAAACCCTTGTTTTTTTAGTGGAGGGCAAATAAATGGAAAGTTTAGGGAAAAAAGTACCGTATTGAGTAAAAAACGTACTGCGAAAATAAATTACGTTAGTCCAACGTTTTATTTATTTATTTTTAAAAAAAACGGACATTTTTCAACGAATCGAAATATCGGATAGATTGATGTTTTGGCCCATATAGGAGCAGAAGAAGCCCAAAGAGACAATAATAAAAATGAAAACCTAATTGATACAATTAAATTGGGGGCAAATTTAATTGAGAAATAAAAAATCCCAGAAATCAAATCAAATAAAATCGATAAAGATGAATCCTTATTTATTGGAGGAGAGGGAAGTTAGGACGAAAAGCTTTGAATGGCGGATGAAGAACAAGGAATCAAACCAATTTATGGATCCTTATTTAAATGAGGCTATGAGATTAAGTATGCTTAGGAGTGAATGGGATATGGATATTAAGAGCAGAAAAGAGGAGATTAAACACACAAATAATCCATGGATTCAAGATCTGACAGTGCAAGTAAGTGATGACTTGAGCTTCGTACTTTGTCCGCGACTAAAACTGGAATATGATTACATTCTCCACCCTTATCATTGTGAGGTATCCTTGGATGCGAAGAAATTTGCTGAACCTATTCGGTTTAGGTTTATGGAACACACACCGCGTATATACTTTGATTTGCACGAGATCGTCACCCATAGATTATATCGGAATGTAGTCCATAATTACGATTTTGATGGCCGCCGTCTCGGAACACTTGTGGCTAAGGTTGACATCTTTATTAGGGATCTCAGTTTTATCGGCGATCAACCAGAGAATTCCGATTTGTATACTAAGATTAATCTTGCTTACAAGTCTCTAGCCCAAGAATTTGGCAGCTTATTCTTTAAGTCAACGCGAGACCACCATTTTCACATGAAGGCTAGGCCTACTTCTTCTCAAGATCCTTGTTTTATCCTCTCCCAATTTCATGCTGCCAATCCAGGTCTTTTATTTTATTTATTTATTAATTCTTGTTTAAGATTGTCTGTTTTTGGAATCAATAACTCTCCAGTCTCCTCCCACTTGCTGCTTGTGACACTACTTTTTTTGAAAAATGATGGAAAATGTCCGTCTTCGATGAGAATTTGTGTTTTGGAATAACCTATATGCATTCAAATTCAAATTAGTGTGTTTTGATTTGGCAGACTACATGGGTGGTGCTATTGCTATACCTGTTATTATATTGAATAACTTGGTTTCCAACTGGTTTGTGCAACCCAACTCTTCTGAACCATCTAAGGAGCTTTTAATTGGATTTCTCTCTACTTTTGGCAAAATCAGGTGAGTTAATTCCTGCTTTTAGGGGTGCATAATCGTGACGGCTCCCTAAACCATCATGTGTACACCTTAGGAAGTCCAAACGAGCGAGTCACCTAAGTTAAACGTGACGGCTCTAGGGAACGTATTAGATTGGAGAATGATATTGTAGTTTTAGGGGTGCATAATCTTTGTTGAAATTCTTATTTTATTAGGCATCTCAGTGTTTCAAACAACAAGTTGAAAGGAGAGTTATTTAGTGCATTGGTTCAGTATCGGGACTATGATGACTTCCTCAAAGCTCTACAGACTTTGTGTTGTTGTTCTCTACGCCAGGTACCAATGACTACTTGTGCTGTTTTGTTCTCATGTTTCCCTTTTCTTTTTTTCCACTTTTTTTTATTTTCTTATTTCGTAATTGGTCCTTACGGTTTAAGAGAATGATTCATGTTAACTAACCCCAACTCACTTGCAATAAAAGCTAATATGCAATATATGTGCAATTGCTCAGGGAGGTTCAGGTGAGTTGGTTGACTATGAGGTTACTTTGGGCAGGGATGATGTTTTCCCGTCCCAAGTGGAGGGCCTGAATTTGCATTAGCACCTTATTCTGGCAAACAAGGAGGAGGAGGAGGAGATGTTCTCTGGAATGCTCCTCAAAATTAGGATGCTGTTTGTGATGCAAAGGACTGACACAGTGCATATATTTGATTCGGAGAGTCTTGTCTTGTAGTGTAAGCTTTACATCTTTACTGCTGTCATAAAAATAAATAAGACTATGAACTAGTACTACCCAAGGAGTTTATCTTTGTTATTACTAGCCTTGCTACTCAGCTAGTGTTGCTGCTACCTTTTGGACGATATTTATTTTACCTTGAATATTGATCTTAGTTCCTTTTGCCGATTATTTATTTCTATAACCGTTTTTGTCATATTCAAACTGTAACAATGCCATGGGCGGATGTGTCTCATTCATTTGGTTACCGTTCAAGTTCTTTTTGAGAGGTATGTATCGGTTAAAGGTAAAAACATGATTGAGACGGAGGTGGTAAGTTTTACCCCATGATGAACTTTTCAGTTCATAGATTATATGTAGTACATCTGATTTTTTTACTTTTTGAGTTTTATGATAATTTTTTTGAGTTTTATTTTAAAAAATGTGAGGATTTGGAGTATAAGCTTTTTGCGCCTCAAAAACTTTATTTATAAATTCAATTAGTTTTGAATTTTGCCATCAAAAAATTATTATAAAACTTTTAAACTAGAAGGATATGAAGTAATACATCCGATGCGTAATTCTTTTTCGCTGAATTTTTAAGGGGTATACTCCTGATGTCTTGGTTTTAAAATAATTCCACCATATAGCTCTCTAACAAGTTTGGATGATATTCCTTTCATAACATAGGTTTGGTTAACCAAAACAATTAGTCAAGCTCGTGGCTATTTAACGGAATTCTGTTAGAAAACCGTTCACAATAGTCCGTGTTTCTGGCGGAATATCCGCCAGAAATGTTGACTTTTTGTCGACTATTCTGAAAGATATTCCGTCAAATGTCCTCCTCCCTTTTTGTCGTTCTTAAAATTTTCAATTTTCAATTGAGCATAAATCATACTCCATCTCATTCACTATTTTCTTCCCTATTACCTAAAACGGATTATTCAGGTTTTCTTCCATTTTCTTTTTTGGGAAAGTTTATATTAATATTATACTCCTACCTCTCTCCATCCACCATATCTTTTATTAATACTAGTTGGTTGCACCGCGCGTAATGCGCGCGGTCCCCCAAGATATTTTAATTGATGGAGTTTCATATGTATGGTAGCGCATACCAGACCAACAACACAACACAGATATTCTTTAGAATAGATTATTCCAAAAAGTTTAAATAAACACTGTCACTCTGTGTTACTCCGACACGCCGACACGTGTCGGTGTCGGACACGTGTCGGCGTGTCCGAAACGAACGTTTCTGAATTTCCCCGACACGGCGACACGGTCAACGGTGTGTCTTGACCGACCGAAACGACACAACACGACACGGCAATTTTATAAAGGGAAGAGTTTGCCTTGGTAGTTGTTAACAAAATTAATTAAAAATAAAAAAAATCATGACCAGTCAAATACTCAACTTTAATTTGCAAATGGGAAAGGGAAGAGTTTGCCTTGGTAGTTGTTAACAAAATTAATTAAAAATAAAAAAATCATGACCAGTCAACTACTCAACTTTAATTAGGTTAGGAGTTCTTTTCAAGTTATCAGTACAATGCATTGATGCAACGCCCCCACCCACCCCTTCAAAACACAATAAAAAATAAAGTACTTTACTACTTTCACAATCCTCCTCCTCCTCCTTCTTCTTCTTCTTCTTCACTGTAACCCAGATCTCCGTCAAGTTTCCGTCATTAAATCGATCAACCCTAACGCCAAAAATCCACCGTGTACTATCTCCGGCGCCGGCTAAGCCGGGCTTCATCTTTTTGTTGAAGAATTAACGTTGAACTCTATCTGATGGTCCAGTGTCGACCAGTGCCATGTAAGTTCCATTTTCATTTTGGTTGCCATTTTCTTCGCCAACGTGTCGATGTCGAGTCCGTCATTGCGAGTGTCGGACACGTGTCTGTGTCGTGTCGGTCACGGTGTCGTGTCCGACACGCGACACGCCACCTGGCAGCCGTGTCGGAGTAACACAGCTGTCACTCTAAAAATAGGTTCATTAACACAAAGCATTGGTTATGTCTTAAATCAGAAGTACCATAAAGCTACACATAATTCTAAAACTCGTTCTTGTCAATACATCAATGCATGCATAAATAAAACAACAAGAAAGACCGAGATTTTCATCATAGTATAAAAAAGCTTAAATTTGGAGATTCAATGCATCAAATGCTTGGTGGGAGTGAACATGCCCCCCATTCTAATCCAAGATCTTTATTGTTCACAACTCTTTTCACTCGTTTCTTCTCTTAATCTCAAAAAGAGGCTTAACAATAAGCATTGTATTTTAAATCTTTGCTCCAACAATATAAGTTAAGTTCTAACAGCCTAAAATGGTTTCGAGCTAAATTCTAACATAAATCCCACAAATCCTATATAAATCCTGTAATGTTTGAGAAGTTGTCGACAAATGGGAGAAGCTCGGCTGTAAAATTGATTACGAAGACCAAAAGTTGTTCTGTCATTGCTTGTCACTGCATATAAACATAGCCCGAATATTGTCAGTAAAACACCAAGGCGACAAACCACGAGAACAAGAGGGATTTTATATATACCCATCGAATTTTATAAAATTTCACTGTATATTCTCCGTTTTGTTTTTATAGTATACCAATGTATTCCGCGAATTTCTCAAACTAATACAAGCACCCAAAATTCCCCGTCCAAATCAACATCAGGCCTTGGGCTTACAATGGTGATGCTTGGGAAAAAGAGAAAGTCTGTGCTAATGGTATGCTACCACATCCATGGCGTATGTGGAAGCTAAATAGTGTTCATGAAATATTGAAGCGTGATTACCAGCTACGCCCTGTTGCTATTCAGATATTAGCATGGATGGATGTAACCATCTACTGGTCTTTCACAAGAAAGAGAGATGTTTTCAAAAATCTTGTTGCCATGAATCTACCGAGAAATACGAAGTAGTATTTAAGTTCTTATCTATCCCCCCCCCCCCCCCCCCCCCCCCCCCCCTCCGTTTGGAGGTTGCTCATTGTTGTGGGCCTTAAAGGACACTTTTCTCAGGCACATCTGGTACTCTTGCTATTAGCAAGCTCACTACTATATTGCCGGCTTTTTTGTTTAAAATGATAAGCAGTTCATCGAGCTAGCACCAAGGCCTTGGGCGAGGCAACCGAAAATATTTTTGTTAGCCAAAACCCTAATTAATCCCAAAACAAGCAATTAAATCAATACCTATCCAGTGGCCTGACATCCCAACCTACATACGCTGACTATCATACAGTACTAATAGAATTAGCATAACGCGCTTAACATATTTAAAAAGATAAAAAACTACTAACCTTGTCCGATCCTGAAAAAAAATCACGAACAGTTCCCTCAGTCGCCGTGAGAGGCATCTTTATCAGTAACAAATAAATAATCACCTGTTAAATATAACATTAAACTGTATATATAAGCTATTGAGGCATAGAACTGCCTTAAAAGTATGACATGTCTGATTTGAGTGTAATTAACCCGTGTGAGTTGCCTTAAGATAACATGCAATTTGTATATGCTAGTCTCTTAATAGGTCCCGAGTGGTGACTTCATAGTTATGAATTCTTATATACGTAATATGAGTGTATTTCTTTGTATCCAATGACCTTCCCTTTCCATGTCTAAATGTTTATTTTGTGACATGTGACACAATTTCAAGATTTTTTCCTCAAGCCACAACTATACCTTCCTCACACCATATACAATCCGCACATTGTCAATAATATCACACGTAATATCCCTGCTTCACCCTCACTTTCCCATATAAATATCCTCACAGATAAGTAGATAACCCACATAAGGCGTCTTATATACTTCACTCATAGTCATCAATAACCTTGTTGAATCTGAATTCGACGATCAAACAACCAAATATCTGAATCGGATCACATCATAGCCTAACCTTATTCCACACTTTGACCACAGTATTCACAAATTCACAAGACTACCAACCACATCAATTTTACAAATAGAAAAACAGCATCGATAACGTGACGAATCAGTATAAAATGATGAGAAAAGGGCCACAATATAGTACCTTAAAATTAGTCGTCATCTCCATCCCTCAGTTCGACTCTTTTCCATCTCTTTCACAAGCTAAAACACCGAGCACACGATTAATTAGGCCTTTGTGAGTGACCTGCTAAATCAATTTAACACAACTCAAAATAGAAGAAGGCAAATCTCATATCATAGTCCTCTGCCATCCTGAATTGGTCACTGAATCCAACATTTACAATTCCTACTGAATCATTTCTTTTTTTTCTTTTTACTCTTTACCAAAAAATCTACTCTACTGCCTCCATTTATTGACTCCTACCATCATTTATCATAATAAACACTCATTTTATCCCTTCCCATATGAGCAATACGACCATTTAAACACTTTTGTATGTAGCACACTATAGACAGAGCTCTAAACATTCAAAAGATATGGATTAATTGAAACCATTTGTCATCGAAACACATTCATATACTCGCCCAAATAACAAGAAGTATAGAGAGAAATGGGCTCATAACTCAATGGGATAGTATTTAGACCAAATGGACTCATTATTATAATGAAACCGTAGCATTTGATATTCTGTAAAAAGAAGCAATAACCCCGCACAATGAGTCGGAAAAAAAAATCAAGGAACCTGTTAAAACTCTCAATAATCGGGTCTTAATTTCGAAACCCTTTAAGAGGTGATTGGTCTACATGTTGGAATCAAATGCATGACGCTAGCAAAGAAAGTAGTTCACAAAGTACACTAATCATTTTGATGGGGAAAGAAAGTTTGCTAGCTTTGTATGGTTCTACATAGAACTATTCAGTCAAACAGTTGAGTAAACATAAAATACAGTGGTTTGTTGCTTAAAGTGACGAAAAAACAGTCGAATATCTATTTTAAGAGAGGGTAAAAAAATTCCTATCAACAATGGTAGAACCTCGAACAACTCCTACTCCTCCAAGCTACCTCCAACCCCAACCACCTTCTCCTCAACCTCCTCCTCGTACTCCTCTAATTCGTTCTTCTCCTCTTTCTCAACCTCACAACCACAACCTCCTCCAACAACATTCAGTTAATTCTCAATGATTGTTAATTTTCTTATCTCGGTTTTTAAGTGTTGCTTGAGTTCTTTTTTTTTTTTTTGGTCTTTCTCAACCCTTTAAAAAATTTCAGATTTTTTGGTTATATAAGAATTTAACGAAATTGAAAAGCCATAAGAATCCATACAACAGAGCCTTAATCCCAAAATGATTTGGGGATAAAAAATACGACTTCAACAAATCAACTTAAAAACTATATAGAAAAATATATATAAACCAAATTACCCAGACGAACAAAATTGAAGAGATAATAATCACCTAGAGGGTAGGACCCCTACGGAGATAGGCTTCTGATTATGATTCTTCATTTTCTTCTTTCGCCTTTCCTTATCACCATATTAGTTATCCTCATATCTGAAAGAAAGCAATTACAGTTTGCATTTTGATCGAAAAGAAAGAAAACAATTTCAGTTTGCATTTTGACTGAAAAAAAAGAATGAATTTTAACATTTATTTTTTACAAGCAATATCGGAAGTAAATTTTGTACAAAGTGGAGCAATCAGCTAAAAGCTAAGCTGTATAACGCGGGTATTGTGTTGAAGTTATGGATGAAGTGAGTCTATTTCATCATGAAGTAATCTCGATCTCTAAAACTTCACATCTATAGCTCAGCGCATGCCAGCTAAGCTAGCTAGTTATGTCAGCAGGGGTGGTAGTAGTGTGGCACTCCTGAAACCAAATCCTTTTTTTTTTTCCTTTGTGACTCACTTTACAGTATTAGGAGTTAGAAAGTTCTCTAGTTTACCTTATTCTATAAGTAGTATTATGCAGTATTAGGAATTTAGGAGTGTATTAGAAAGTTTGTTGATGCTTGACCGTTCAGGTAGACGGCACAGATTGATTTGCCTCAAAGAAGACCAAAGGCTACTCAGGTATTATATCATAGCACACTACTTCTAGAAGAATCGGCGAGCTTTCTGACTCCGTCTTCCAAAGTAACAAAACTAATAGGATAAATCAAGTAGACGTGGATATTGCAAGTGTAACCTGACCTTTCTAGAATCCTAGAAATCAACAAACAACGTCATTAATTCTTGCGACCCAAAACAAGAAACAATAAGCATTTGGAATGGTATGATTATAAAATCATGAAAAAATAAGACTCATTAAATAGAAAATGTCAATCATCACAAATGCAATCATCAATAGCATGAACCTTACCTCTATTATCACCATCCACGGCAGAAGCTGCAATCAAATCCCTCAAACTGTATACATTTTCCACATGAAAGAGCATACCTTTTGTGTTTCCTTTTGCTTTTTACGAAAATTTGACTAAAAAACAATTGAATTTTGAACAGTCAACTCTTTGGTGCTAAGAAATGTTAAATTCTTAAACCAAATTCAGAAAATTTGTGAAAACCTTGCTCTAAATCATGCAAAGGGTCAATGAGGTTATTGAGGTTCCCCTACTCATCCTCCTAATTGACTAAGAATGTTCAAATCTTAAATTTTTCAATCTTGCGCCATTTCCCCCTCTTATTCAATTTTGATGGTGTAGGTTGATAAATGTCAAAAACTTAGAAAATTAGCAATCCACTTTTTCACTTGAACATTTTCACATTCTCTCCGCGTTTTCCTTCTCATTCCCATCCCTATACCCTTAATTCATATCCTTCCGTCCTTTTCTCTTCCTCTTTTCCCTCTCCTCTCCTACTCCTTTGCCTCCTTCCCTCTCCTCCCTCTCCTTCCGCTCACCTCCCTTTACCCCGGTTATTTTCGCTTTGGTTCCCAGGCCTAGTTTTCACTAAATACACAACATTGACATAGATTCTAAACTGTTTTATGCATGAAAATTCAGCAATGCTCTTATATAACAAATTCTTATTACCTGCTCCATTTATAGTGTCAATGAAGATCACGTTATGAGCATGATGGAGGTGAATGTCATCGATATTCAGGCTGTTTTCAATCGGTCAAGAGAGGAATCAATATGGATTCTACCTTCCAACACCAATGATAAGCTCGAAATCTGCATTAAATTCAAATTCATTTAAAGCCTTGAAAACTAAAACACCAATAGTATCACTATGAATTAATAAGGTAATGGACTCCGATAACTGTTGTAAATGACAAATTGAATGTATGGGAAGTTCTTAATATGGATTCAAACTGAATGCTACATCTAGTAGTTGGGGTTTAATTTAAATCGGACCCTATGTGATGATCAGCTGTCAATACTATACATCAAAACTGTAATTAGAGTCAAAGATGTCAAAAGTAAGGTACGAAATCATGCCCTCTAAAGCAGGGATAAGAGTATCACACTATCTAAGCTACGACTCAACATTAAAATTAGGCCAAATTATCACTCCTCAAATCGGGTCTATTACTCTAAAGCGATGCCCACAGTATCTAAGCTATGAAATCAATTCTCAAGCACAAAGATTGCAATCATGGTTAGATAATTAGAAAATAGATGAATATTGACATAGATGAATATTGCAATCCTAGGCTTGATTAGTGGGATTGACATCTCCTAATAACTAAGGTTAGTATTGGTGCATATATTGGATGCTGTACACCGTAAGTAAATCATAAATCAATCAAGTGAATAAACTCTTTTACAAAGTTTGCTCAATTATTACTACAAAATATTCTAAGAATAATCAGAAACAAAAACACAATCAAATAATTCAGAAACACAAAAACAAAATGAATGGAACCTGATAATGATGGAGAAAATAGAGAGACAACATGGCGTAACTAAGCGGTGTTGTCAAAATGCAGGGGAGATGAATAACGCTCCAAGACGCAACAACCACACAAGACTCCACTTTCACTCTTGTCGGCTATGTCCTCTCTCTCTAATTTTCATCTAGATCCTTGCTTTGTATTTGTATTTTGATCTGTGAATGAAAGGTTGGGAGGAAAATGTGGAAAAGGTAGGTAATTAGGTGAAAAAAAAAAAAAAAGAGTGACTGTGAAGTGAAGAAAGGAAAAAAAGAAAGAGTGTAGGAGCTGAGAAAAGGGAGCTCACAGGCCCAATATCCATTTCGCAAGAGGCCCAATATCTATGAATAGTAACAGTCACTCTTTTTTTTTGGGCCTGCGACCTATCTTTGGGCGTTCATAGATATTGGGCCTCTTGCGAAATGGATATTGGGCCAGTGAGCTCCCTTTTCTCAGCTCCTACACTCTTTCTTTTTTTCCTTTCTTCACTTCACAGTCACTCTTTTTTTTTTTTTTTCACCTAATTACCTACCTTTTCCACATTTTCCTCCCAACCTTTCATTCACAGATCAAAATACAAATACAAAGCAAGGATCTAGATGAAAATTAGAGAGAGAGGACATAGCCGACAAGAGTGAAAGTGGAGTCTTGTGTGGTTGTTGCGTCTTGGAGCGTTATTCATCTCCCTGTACGGACAACAGTCTGGCTTAGTTACAGTTACAGTGTCTCTCTATTTTCTCCATCATTATCAGGTTCCATTCATTTTGTTTTTGTGTTTCTGAATTATTTGATTGTGTTTTTGTTTCTGATTATTCTTAGAATATTTTGTAATAATAATTGAGCAAACTTTGTAAAAGAGTTTATTCACTTGATTGATTTATGATTTACTTACGGTGTACAGCATCCAATATATGCACCAATACTAACCTTAGTTATTAGGAGATGTCAATCCCACTAATCAAGCCTAGGATTGCAATATTCATCTATGTCAATATTCATCTATTTTCTAATTATCTAACCATGATTGCAATCTTTGTGCTTGAGAATTGATTTCATAGCTTAGATACTGTGGGCATCGCTTTAGAGTAATAGACCCGATTTGAGGAGTGATAATTTGGCCTAATTTTAATGTTGAGTCGTAGCTTAGATAGTGTGATACTCTTATCCCTGCTTTAGAGGGCATGATTTCGTACCTTACTTTTGACATCTTTGACTCTAATTACAGTTTTGATGTATAGTATTGACAGCTGATCATCACATAGGGTCCGATTTAAATTAAACCCCAACTACTAGATGTAGCATTCAGTTTGAATCCATATTAAGAACTTCCCATACATTCAATTTGTCATTTACAACAGTTATCGGAGTCCATTACCTTATTAATTCATAGTGATACTATTGGTGTTTTAGTTTTCAAGGCTTTAAATGAATTTGAATTTAATGCAGATTTCGAGCTTATCATTGGTGTTGGAAGGTAGAATCCATATTGATTCCTCTCTTGACCGATTGAAAACAGCCTGAATATCGATGACATTCACCTCCATCATGCTCATAACGTGATCTTCATTGACACTATAAATGGAGCAGGTAATAAGAATTTGTTATATAAGAGCATTGCTGAATTTTCATGCATAAAACAGTTTAGAATCTATGTCAATGTTGTGTATTTAGTGAAAACTAGGCCTGGGAACCAAAGCGAAAATAACCGGGGTAAAGGGAGGTGAGCGGAAGGAGAGGGAGGAGAGGGAAGGAGGCAAAGGAGTAGGAGAGGAGAGGGAAAAGAGGAAGAGAAAAGGACGGAAGGATATGAATTAAGGGTATAGGGATGGGAATGAGAAGGAAAACGCGGAGAGAATGTGAAAATGTTCAAGTGAAAAAGTGGATTGCTAATTTTCTAAGTTTTTGACATTTATCAACCTACACCATCAAAATTGAATAAGAGGGGGAAATGGCGCAAGATTGAAAAATTTAAGATTTGAACATTCTTAGTCAATTAGGAGGATGAGTAGGGGAACCTCAATAACCTCATTGACCCTTTGCATGATTTAGAGCAAGGTTTTCACAAATTTTCTGAATTTGGTTTAAGAATTTAACATTTCTTAGCACCAAAGAGTTGACTGTTCAAAATTCAATTGTTTTTTAGTCAAATTTTCGTAAAAAGCAAAAGGAAACACAAAAGGTATGCTCTTTCATGTGGAAAATGTATACAGTTTGAGGGATTTGATTGCAGCTTCTGCCGTGGATGGTGATAATAGAGGTAAGGTTCATGCTATTGATGATTGCATTTGTGATGATTGACATTTTCTATTTAATGAGTCTTATTTTTTCATGATTTTATAATCATACCATTCCAAATGCTTATTGTTTCTTGTTTTGGGTCGCAAGAATTAATGACGTTGTTTGTTGATTTCTAGGATTCTAGAAAGGCTGTGGGTTACACTTGCAATATCCACGTCTACTTGATTTATCCTATTAGTTTTGTTACTTTGGAAGACGGAGTCAGAAAGCTCGCCGATTCTTCTAGAAGTAGTGTGCTATGATATAATACCTGAGTAGCCTTTGGTCTTCTTTGAGGCAAATCAATCTGTGCCGTCTACCTGAACGGTCAAGCATCAACAAACTTTCTAATACACTCCTAAATTCCTAATACTGCATAATACTACTTATAGAATAAGGTAAACTAGAGAACTTTCTAACTCCTAATACTGTAAAGTGAGTCACAAAGGAAAAAAAAAAGGATTTGGTTTCAGGAGTGCCACACTACTACCACCCCTGCTGACATAACTAGCTAGCTTAGCTGGCATGCGCTGAGCTATAGATGTGAAGTTTTAGAGATCGAGATTACTTCATGATGAAATAGACTCACTTCATCCATAACTTCAACACAATACCCGCGTTATACAGCTTAGCTTTTAGCTGATTGCTCCACTTTGTACAAAATTTACTTCCGATATTGCTTGTAAAAAATAAATGTTAAAATTCATTCTTTTTTTTCAGTCAAAATGCAAACTGAAATTGTTTTCTTTCTTTTCGATCAAAATGCAAACTGTAATTGCTTTCTTTCAGATATGAGGATAACTAATATGGTGATAAGGAAAGGCGAAAGAAGAAAATGAAGAATCATAATCAGAAGCCTATCTCCGTAGGGGTCCTACCCTCTAGGTGATTATTATCTCTTCAATTTTGTTCGTCTGGGTAATTTGGTTTATATATATTTTTCTATATAGTTTTTAAGTTGATTTGTTGAAGTCGTATTTTTTATCCCCAAATCATTTTGGGATTAAGGCTCTGTTGTATGGATTCTTATGGCTTTTCAATTTCGTTAAATTCTTATATAACCAAAAAATCTGAAATTTTTTAAAGGGTTGAGAAAGACCAAAAAAAAAAAAAAGAACTCAAGCAACACTTAAAAACCGAGATAAGAAAATTAACAATCATTGAGAATTAACTGAATGTTGTTGGAGGAGGTTGTGGTTGTGAGGTTGAGAAAGAGGAGAAGGACGAATTAGAGGAGTACGAGGAGGAGGTTGAGGAGAAGGTGGTTGGGGTTGGAGGTAGCTTGGAGGAGTAGGAGTTGTTCGAGGTTCTACCATTGTTGATAGGAATTTTTTTACCCTCTCTTAAAATAGATATTCGACTGTTTTTTCGTCACTTTAAGCAACAAACCACTGTATTTTATGTTTACTCAACTGTTTGACTGAATAGTTCTATGTAGAACCATACAAAGCTAGCAAACTTTCTTTCCCCATCAAAATGATTAGTGTACTTTGTGAACTACTTTCTTTGCTAGCGTCATGCATTTGATTCCAACATGTAGACCAATCACCTCTTAAAGGGTTTCGAAATTAAGACCCGATTATTGAGAGTTTTAACAGGTTCCTTGATTTTTTTTTCCGACTCATTGTGCGGGGTTATTGCTTCTTTTTACAGAATATCAAATGCTACGGTTTCATTATAATAATGAGTCCATTTGGTCTAAATACTATCCCATTGAGTTATGAGCCCATTTCTCTCTATACTTCTTGTTATTTGGGCGAGTATATGAATGTGTTTCGATGACAAATGGTTTCAATTAATCCATATCTTTTGAATGTTTAGAGCTCTGTCTATAGTGTGCTACATACAAAAGTGTTTAAATGGTCGTATTGCTCATATGGGAAGGGATAAAATGAGTGTTTATTATGATAAATGATGGTAGGAGTCAATAAATGGAGGCAGTAGAGTAGATTTTTTGGTAAAGAGTAAAAAGAAAAAAAAGAAATGATTCAGTAGGAATTGTAAATGTTGGATTCAGTGACCAATTCAGGATGGCAGAGGACTATGATATGAGATTTGCCTTCTTCTATTTTGAGTTGTGTTAAATTGATTTAGCAGGTCACTCACAAAGGCCTAATTAATCGTGTGCTCGGTGTTTTAGCTTGTGAAAGAGATGGAAAAGAGTCGAACTGAGGGATGGAGATGACGACTAATTTTAAGGTACTATATTGTGGCCCTTTTCTCATCATTTTATACTGATTCGTCACGTTATCGATGCTGTTTTTCTATTTGTAAAATTGATGTGGTTGGTAGTCTTGTGAATTTGTGAATACTGTGGTTGTGTGTGGAATAAGGTTAGGCTATGATGTGATCCGATTCAGGATATTTGGTTGTTTGATCGTCGAATTCAGATTCAACAAGGTTATTGATGACTATGAGTGAAGTATATAAGACGCCTTATGTGGGTTATCTACTTATCTGTGAGGATATTTATATGGGAAAGTGAGGGTGAAGCAGGGATATTACGTGTGATATTATTGACAATGTGCGGATTGTATATGGTGTGAGGAAGGTATAGTTGTGGCTTGAGGAAAAAAAAATCTTGAAATTGTGTCACATGTCACAAAATAAACATTTAGACATGGAAAGGGAAGGTCATTGGATACAAAGAAATACACTCATATTACATATATAAGAATTCATAACTATGAAGTCACCACTCGGGACCTATTAAGAGACTAGCATATACAAATTGCATGTTATCTTAAGGCAACTCACACGGGTTAATTACACTCAAATCAGACATGTCATACTTTTAAGGCAGTTCTATGCCTCAATAGCTTATATATACAGTTTAATGTTATATTTAACAGGTGATTATTTATTTGTTACTGATAAAGATGCCTCTCACGGCGACTGAGGGAACTGTTCGTGATTTTTTTTCAGGATCGGACAAGGTTAGTAGTTTTTTATCTTTTTAAATATGTTAAGCGCGTTATGCTAATTCTATTAGTACTGTATGATAGTCAGCGTATGTAGGTTGGGATGTCAGGCCACTGGATAGGTATTGATTTAATTGCTTGTTTTGGGATTAATTAGGGTTTTGGCTAACAAAAATATTTTCGGTTGCCTCGCCCAAGGCCTTGGTGCTAGCTCGATGAACTGCTTATCATTTTAAACAAAAAAGCCGGCAATATAGTAGTGAGCTTGCTAATAGCAAGAGTACGGATGTGCTGAGAAAAGTGTCCTTTAAGGCCCACAACAATGAGCAACCTCCAAGCGGAGGGAGATAGATAAGAACTTAAATACTACTTCGTATTTCTCGGTAGATTCATGGCAACAAGATTTTTGAAAACATCTCTCTTTCTTGTGAAAGACCAGTAGATGGTTACATCCATCCATGCTAATATCTGAATAGCAACAGGGCGTAGCTGGTAATCACGCTTCAATATTTCATGAACACTATTTAGCTTCCACATACGCCATGGATGTGGTAGCATACCATTAGCACAGACTTTCTCTTTTTCCCAAGCATCACCATTGTAAGCCCAAGGCCTGATGTTGATTTGGACGGGGAATTTTGGGTGCTTGTATTAGTTTGAGAAATTCGCGGAATACATTGGTATACTATAAAAACAAAACGGAGAATATACAGTGAAATTTTATAAAATTCGATGGGTATATATAAAATCCCTCTTGTTCTCGTGGTTTGTCGCCTTGGTGTTTTACTGACAATATTCGGGCTATGTTTATATGCAGTGACAAGCAATGACAGAACAACTTTTGGTCTTCGTAATCAATTTTACAGCCGAGCTTCTCCCATTTGTCGACAACTTCTCAAACATTACAGGATTTATATAGGATTTGTGGGATTTATGTTAGAATTTAGCTCGAAACCATTTTAGGCTGTTAGAACTTAACTTATATTGTTGGAGCAAAGATTTAAAATACAATGCTTATTGTTAAGCCTCTTTTTGAGATTAAGAGAAGAAACGAGTGAAAAGAGTTGTGAACAATAAAGATCTTGGATTAGAATGGGGGGCATGTTCACTCCCACCAAGCATTTGATGCATTGAATCTCCAAATTTAAGCTTTTTTATACTATGATGAAAATCTCGGTCTTTCTTGTTGTTTTATTTATGCATGCATTGATGTATTGACAAGAACGAGTTTTAGAATTATGTGTAGCTTTATGGTACTTCTGATTTAAGACATAACCAATGCTTTGTGTTAATGAACCTATTTTTAGAGTGACAGCTGTGTTACTCCGACACGGCTGCCAGGTGGCGTGTCGCGTGTCGGACACGACACGGTGACCGACACGACACAGGACACGTGTCTGACACGGCAATGACGGACTCGACACTGACACGTTGGCGAAGAAAATGGCAGCCAAAATGAAAAATGGAACTTACATGGCACGGTGGTCGACACGGGGACTACTGTATAGAGTTCAACGTTAATTCTTCAACAAAAAGATGAAGCCCGGCTTAGCCGGCGCCGGAGATAGTACACGGTGGATTTTTGGCGTTAGGGTTGATCGATTTAATGACGGAAACTTGACGGAGATCTGGGTTACAGTGAAGAAGAAGAAGAAGAAGAAGGAGGAGGATTGTGAAAGTAGTAAAGTACTTTATTTTTTATTGTGTTTTGAAGGGGTGGGTGGGGGCGTTGCATCAATGCATTGTACTGATAACTTGAAAAGAACTCCTAACCTAATTAAAGTTGAGTAGTTGACTGGTCATGATTTTTTTATTTTTAATTAATTTTGTTAACAACTACCAAGGCAAACTCTTCCCTTTCCCATTTGCAAATTAAAGTTGAGTATTTGACTGGTCATGATTTTTTTTATTTTTAATTAATTTTGTTAACAACTACCAAGGCAAACTCTTCCCTTTATAAAATTGCCGTGTCGTGTTGTGTCGTTTCGGTCGGTCAAGACACACCGTTGACCGTGTCGCCGTGTCGGGGAAATTCAGAAACGTTCGTTTCGGACACGCCGACACGTGTCCGACACCGACACGTGTCCGACACCGACACGTGTCGGCGTGTCGGAGTAACACAGAGTGACAGTGTTTATTTAAACTTTTTGGAATAATCTATTCTAAAGAATATCTGTGTTGTGTTGTTGGTCTGGTATGCGCTACCATACATATGAAACTCCATCAATTAAAATATCTTGGGGGACCGCGCGCATTACGCGCGGTGCAACCAACTAGTATTAATAAAAGATATGGTGGATGGAGAGAGGTAGGAGTATAATATTAATATAAACTTTCCCAAAAAAGAAAATGGAAGAAAACCTGAATAATCCGTTTTAGGTAATAGGGAAGAAAATAGTGAATGAGATGGAGTATGATTTATGCTCAATTGAAAATTGAAAATTTTAAGAACGACAAAAAGGGAGGAGGACATTTGACGGAATATCTTTCAGAATAGTCGACAAAAAGTCAACATTTCTGGCGGATAATCCTTGTAAACACGGACTATTGTGAGCGGTTTTCAACGTAATTAGTTAAATAGCCACGAGCTTGACTAATTGTTTTGGTTAACCAAACCTATGTTATGAAAGGAATATCATCCAAACTTGTTAGAGAGCTATATGGTGGAATTATTTTAAAACCAAGACATCAGGAGTATACCCCTTAAAAATTCAGCGAAAAAGAATTACGCATCGGATGTATTACTTCATATCCTTCTAGTTTAAAAGTTTTATAATAATTTTTTGATGGCAAAATTCAAAACTAATTGAATTTATAAATAAAGTTTTTGAGGCGCAAAAAGCTTATACTCCAAATCCTCACATTTTTTAAAATAAAACTCAAAAAAATTATCATAAAACTCAAAAAGTAAAAAAATCAGATGTACTACATATAATCTATGAACTGAAAAGTTCATCATGGGGTAAAACTTACCACCTCCGTCTCAATCATGTTTTTACCTTTAACCGATACATACCTCTCAAAAAGAACTTGAACGGTAACCAAATGAATGAGACACATCCGCCCATGGCATTGTTACGGTTTGAATATGACAAAAACGGTTATAGAAATAAATAATCGGCAAAAGGAACTAAGATCAATATTCAAGGTAAAATAAATATCGTCCAAAAGGTAGCAGCAACACTAGCTGAGTAGCAAGGCTAGTAATAACAAAGATAAACTCCTTGGGTAGTACTTAGTTCATAGTCTTATTTATTTTTATGACAACAGTAAAGATGTAAAGCTTACACGGCGCACAAGACTCTCCGAATCAAATATATGCACTGTGTCAGTCCTTTGCATCACAAACAGCATCCTAATTTTGAGGAGCATTCCAGAGAACATCTCCTCCTCCTCCTCCTTGTTTGCCAGAATAAGGTGCTAATGCAAATTCAGGCCCTCCACTTGGGACGGGAAAACATCATCCCTGCCCAAAGTAACCTCATAGTCAACCAACTCACCTGAACCTCCCTGAGCAATTGCACATATATTGCATATTAGCTTTTATTGCAAGTGAGTTGGGGTTAGTTAACATGAATCATTCTCTTAAACCGTAAGGACCAATTACGAAATAAGAAAATAAAAAAAAGTGGAAAAAAAGAAAAGGGAAACATGAGAACAAAACAGCACAAGTAGTCATTGGTACCTGGCGTAGAGAACAACAACACAAAGTCTGTAGAGCTTTGAGGAAGTCATCATAGTCCCGATACTGAACCAATGCACTAAATAACTCTCCTTTCAACTTGTTGTTTGAAACACTGAGATGCCTAATAAAATAAGAATTTCAACAAAGATTATGCACCCCTAAAACTACAATATCATTCTCCAATCTAATACGTTCCCTAGAGCCGTCACGTTTAACTTAGGTGACTCGCTCGTTTGGACTTCCTAAGGTGTACACATGATGGTTTAGGGAGCCGTCACGATTATGCACCCCTAAAAGCAGGAATTAACTCACCTGATTTTGCCAAAAGTAGAGAGAAATCCAATTAAAAGCTCCTTAGATGGTTCAGAAGAGTTGGGTTGCACAAACCAGTTGGAAACCAAGTTATTCAATATAATAACAGGTATAGCAATAGCACCACCCATGTAGTCTGCCAAATCAAAACACACTAATTTGAATTTGAATGCATATAGGTTATTCCAAAACACAAATTCTCATCGAAGACGGACATTTTCCATCATTTTTCAAAAAAAGTAGTGTCACAAGCAGCAAGTGGGAGGAGACTGGAGAGTTATTGATTCCAAAAACAGACAATCTTAAACAAGAATTAATAAATAAATAAAATAAAAGACCTGGATTGGCAGCATGAAATTGGGAGAGGATAAAACAAGGATCTTGAGAAGAAGTAGGCCTAGCCTTCATGTGAAAATGGTGGTCTCGCGTTGACTTAAAGAATAAGCTGCCAAATTCTTGGGCTAGAGACTTGTAAGCAAGATTAATCTTAGTATACAAATCGGAATTCTCTGGTTGATCGCCGATAAAACTGAGATCCCTAATAAAGATGTCAACCTTAGCCACAAATGTTCCGAGACGGCGGCCATCAAAATCGTAATTATGGACTACATTCCGATATAATCTATGGGTGACGATCTCGTGCAAATCAAAGTATATACGCGGTGTGTGTTCCATAAACCTAAACCGAATAGGTTCAGCAAATTTCTTCGCATCCAAGGATACCTCACAATGATAAGGGTGGAGAATGTAATCATATTCCAGTTTTAGTCGCGGACAAAGTACGAAGCTCAAGTCATCACTTACTTGCACTGTCAGATCTTGAATCCATGGATTATTTGTGTGTTTAATCTCCTCTTTTCTGCTCTTAATATCCATATCCCATTCACTCCTAAGCATACTTAATCTCATAGCCTCATTTAAATAAGGATCCATAAATTGGTTTGATTCCTTGTTCTTCATCCGCCATTCAAAGCTTTTCGTCCTAACTTCCCTCTCCTCCAATAAATAAGGATTCATCTTTATCGATTTTATTTGATTTGATTTCTGGGATTTTTTATTTCTCAATTAAATTTGCCCCCAATTTAATTGTATCAATTAGGTTTTCATTTTTATTATTGTCTCTTTGGGCTTCTTCTGCTCCTATATGGGCCAAAACATCAATCTATCCGATATTCCGATTCGTTGAAAAATGTCCGTTTTTTTTAAAAATAAATAAATAAAACGTTGGACTAACGTAATTTATTTTCGCAGTACGTTTTTTACTCAATACGGTACTTTTTTCCCTAAACTTTCCATTTATTTGCCCTCCACTAAAAAAAACAAGGGTTTTTCCCATTTATACCCCCGAAGTTTTTCACTTTTCCCAACTGTATCCTTGCGTATGGCATAGTACTAATTGTGCCCTTAAACTTTATTAGTTGTTCCCATGCGCGACCAAAGTAGCCAAAACTGTTACTTCTGGCCGTTAAGTGCCAACATGTCACAATAGAACCATCAAATTTCAACTTTTTTTACCAAAATCCACCTTAAATTCAACTCATATCCCAATGGAACCATCTACTAATAAAGTTCAAGGGCACAATTAAGGAGGATTTTGGCAAAAAATGTTGAAATTTGATGGTTCCATTGTGCCATGTTGGCACTTAACGGCCAAAAGTAACGGTTTTGGCTACTTTGGTCATGGATGGGAACAACTAATAAAGTTCAAGGGCACAATTAGTACTATGCCGTACGCAGGGGCGCAGTTGGGAATAGTGAAAATTTCAGGGGTATAAATGGGAAAAACCCAAAAAACAATAAACCTAAATCTCTCTTCCTTGTCTCTAAGATTGAAACCTTAGCCATCTTCAACCACGATAAATTATGAACGATTATTCAAGTGACGAATAGGTAATTTATTCGTTATTCCTATGTTACTTATTCATTTGAATATTTTTTGTATTTTGATTTTTCTTAATTAGGGTTTAGGCTGTAACTTAATTAAGGTGTACTATGGTGGGTTAAATAGTGTTCATTACGGCGACTAGCGGTTCGCCGGCGTCAGACGACCGATATGGGGTTAGTATCGGTCCCGACGCACCACCATAACGCATATCCCCTCTCCCGACACATGTACAGCGCATCTCCCTTCTCCTGACTAACCGGCAACGACCAACCCAACGGCCGACGACCGGTATATGCCGTATTCCAATGTTGACATGAACAACTTAAATCTGACATTTAAGAAAAACTAGTTGGTTGCACCGTGCGCTTCGCGCACGGTCCCCCAAGATATTTTAACTGTTGATGTTTTATGTGCATATTAGAGATTCAGCATTTCATTTCAATAAATGAATCGACATCATTAACATATGCGTTATTTGCATTTGCATCAGCCAGGATGTGGGCTTGATGCCTTAATGCATCTAACACCTACACCTAGCCTATACCTAAGTCGCCACTCTTCTCCTCCTTCACCTTTTCCCTATCTCTCCGCCTACGCCTCTAACTATTCCTTCTCCTCCTCCCCTGGGTTCCGTATCCCATCCCCTATGCTTCGCCCTCCTCCTCGCCATTATCGTACTCATATCCTTAGCCTTTATCCTTGGGCTTCCTCGTCTTGTTATTCCCCCTCGTCCTAGCCCTGTTGTCATATCATTTCCCTTATGTTACCCTCTTATCCTCTCCGCTTCTTATATTAATGCCGTCTTTTTCCTTGTCATTATTCTTCTACCTCCCTATCCTCTCTTCCTTGTCGTTATTCCTCCCATTCCGCTTCCTCCTTCCATTTCTCCCCAACCTACTCCTTTCTTTCCTCTCGTCCTCTTTCCCTTTCTCGTCGGCTTACTCCTCCTTCCTTTCTTTCCCTCATCTTTTTCTTCTAACTAGTGTAAGACCCGTGAAAATTCACGGGGTTGTTTAAAATTTTTAATAATAAAATTTATATACTAAATTTGTAAAATGATTGTATATGAGTTTGCGCCTTTTTTTTGTTGCCACTCCATTCCCGTTCGACATAACTATGTTCATCTTTTAAATTTCATTTTGTACGAAGTAGAATTTTGTTAAGTTGTCAAGATTCATATATTTATCATTTAGGATACATAGTTTGTGTTACTCATTTATTTATCATTTAGGATACATATTTGCTTATTTACTCATTTATTAGCAGTAAAAAAATAGTTTCATTTGCTAAAATGGACCGTTTCACAATGTAAAAAGGTCTTATAATTTGTGTTAATTTTATGGAATAACTTAACTATGTTTGCAATTAAAATATGGAGTACATCAATACTGGTAAACTTTTTAACTAATACACCAATATGATGGGAGAGATTACATGATACAATACCAAATGCATGTTTAATTAATTCTTATAGTCAAGCCCATTTAGGATAAGAAGAAAACAGTATTAATAAGGGAAAAAAAAAGAGCTAATCCATGAAAATTGTTCGGGTGCATAAGCAAGCATACATAGCTATAATACTTGTATGTAGCTAAAAATTCACGGAATTGTTTTAAATTTTTAGAAACTAAATTTATTTGTTAAAGTTGAGAGATGAATTTATGGATTCACCATTTATCTGATTGTTATAATTATATAGATTAATACGTCTATATGCATAAATGATTTGGTAAAATGTTTTGAATCAGTTAATGACGTTCAAACTCCAAGCTATCAATCATTGATCATTAGTTCACCTTTTTTTATTCTTTGTAAGAATTGTTTAATTTAAGTGTAAGCAAATTAATGATATAGTTGCATGTGAGAATAAGTTAGCTTGTAAAGGAAAACAATATCACTAAGTGAGGAGAGATTTAACAAAGTTTAAATTATGTATAGAAGCTTGTGAGAATAAGTTAGCTTATATAGAAATTTAAATTTATATAGTAACTAAATTTGGGAAATGAGCGATGTGGACATAGGGTGTATCTAATCTAATCATTAGAAATACTTAACTAATACGTCTATTAGACAATTTAAAGTTATTATGTTAACATGAAACAAACTATTTATTTACCTTGTGAGAATAATAGTATAAAGTTCTCGAACTAATCCAATTATTTATTTATCTTTAATTCTTTAGTAATTTTTTCTGATGATATTTTAATCAAAACTAAACAAATGATTAAGACAAAGAAGATGTTTTTTTGTCTTAATAGTATAATCATATGTTTATCGTATGAGTCATTCTCATATAGCCCAAAAGTTTTATTTTACGAATGAATTGTACTTTATTGTTAAAGTAAATAAAATGCTCAAAATCAATAAAGTTTTATTACATTACTCTTATTATCACCAATTAACCAATCTTGGACCATCCCCAAGCAAAGGTCGCGCTAATTAGGTCGCGACCCAGTTTTACTCTTAATCTCACCTTATTAACCTTGACCTATTTTCACCCTCCTAAGCAGAAGGTCAGGACTGAAGGAATTATGTCCACTGTCCTATAATAATTAACCCGCTTAAGTCTATGTGGTCAACACGTCTTGCTAGAGACCAATGTTGATCTGATACATAAATAAGTTATGTGTCTAGTAGCTCTTAAGTGGGCCCATTGGGTCACACACAAATGTACAGGGTAGTTATAATATGAGTAGAACTCATTAATTAATTACCGGGTTTAAAGCTAGTTTAGCCCAGCTACAACTCTTCAGGTTTATGGAAACCTACTAGGATTAGGTTTATGGAAAACCTAGATCTTCCTCTCTACTATATATATATATGGGGTTCCTGTGAAGGAATTATTCATTCAATTCAACTCAATTCAATTATGAGATTAGTCCACATATTATATAGAGAGAAATTAGTTTCTCTAGAGAGAGGTTGGTAAACCCTTCGGTACTAGCATACCAGTTGTAGCTCCGTACGTGTGGATACTAATGGAGGCATCACAATTGGGGTGTTAATTATTATTGTGGGATTCCTATTATTATTCTGGGTTCTCAAGGATTTCTTATATTCTACATACTTCTTATTATTATATTATTCCGCTGCGAAAAGGTATGTAATTCATCTTACTTGTATTTGTTAATTCGTTCAATACTTGCGATTTGATCTTGGCAAATTGGGTTTGTATAAAACTTGTTTATGTCCTCAAAACCTTACAGTGGTATCAGAGCCAATTTCGCGTAGTATTGTTCAAATTAACTATTGAATCTTGACTCATAATTTTGTTATGAGAGATTCAATTGATTTGATGAATTTGAATATTTGAGATCCATTAGAAACATGTTTAGGGTTTTTCAATTTATGAATTTAATTTGTTGAATTATGAAATTGAGTTTTTGATTTATATGAAACCTTTGTTGTTGTTTTATTTATTGCCTTAAAACGTTTTCTAAAGGGCCCTAAGATATTTATTCCTTTGTTGACGATGAAAGACTCGATTGGAATAAATTGAAGGGACAATTTTAAGAAACTAGAAATAAATTCCATTGTTGACGATGAATTCTAATGTGTTAGAACAAGACTCGATTGGAATGTATTTAAGAGTCCTAAGAATTAATTTCATTGTTGACGATGAGCCTTAATTTAATTAGGGCAAGACTCGATTGAAATTAATTAAAGGGTCAAAGAAAAATCATAATGAAAATCATGAAAACCTCCGTATAAGGTCAGAACCGGTCGGTTTACCTGAAACCTACCGGGTTCACATGATACGGAAAGGTGACAGAAATCTGGAGCAAACGGAACCGATCGGTTTGGACTAAACCGATCGGTTTGGGGTCAAAACCGATCGGTTTGACTTGTGAACCGGCCGGTTCACTTGTTAAATCGGCCCGGTTCATTTTGTTCTTATGATTTTTGTGTATTTTCTGTTTTTATCAACCAAAATAAATTTTGAATTGAGTTCGATTATGAATTGTTTTACAATCAAGGATTGTTCTATAATTATGAATCGAAGTGAGACTCAATTTGAAATATGAATTGTTTTGATAATTATGAATCATTAATCGGCTATTTAAGCTATCGGTTTATGTTGAAACCGACCCGTTTAGCGGCGATTTTGAGAGTGATTCGTTCTAATTTTGTTGAATTTACGAATTAATTAAATCACGATTATGAATTGTCATACAATTACAAGTTGTTATACAATTATGAATCGGATTTGGTGTAATTTACGATTATTGAATTGTTGTACAATTGTAAATTGTTATACAATTATGAATCAAAATTTGAAGCATTGTTTTATTTCTCAAGTTTGAAAAGGAGTTTTCTAAAAGGGAGAAATACAATGTTCATTGGAGGTCAAATTTAGCTTGACTTGCAATGAAGATTTCATCCATAACAATTGTGAATTACTTGATCGATTATAAATCGAATGTAGATGAGATTTACTTATTTTTCGGATTAGGAACGGTTCCTCATGACGAATAATAAGTCTAACTCCTAAAGGTTGTATATTTAAAGAAATATACAACTAAAGAGTAATTTCAAATTGTAAAGATTAATTTGGGTACCATGCTTTTCTAATAATTATTTGAGATTTGCATGCTTAGAACTCATATTTATTATCCCTCCGGAATATTAAGTATTGCCTTTCCACATTAGAACACCACAAGAAGTTTGCTTTGCTAAGCTAAGTGACGGCTAAAGCAGTGCTTAACTAGTAATGTAAATTGAGTGGATTAGCAAGCAAGTTGCTCACGAGTTCTTTTTGGTTCGCTTAACGAGGCCGTCAGGTGAGGCCTGAGTCTTGAGGCAAGAGGTCATTTTCATGTCATGATCGACTAACCGACCGACCAAGAATTACATGGAGATGTAATTGACATGCGAGGATGTCTACCTTTATATTTTGTGTTTTGGGCGATGAGCTAAAGCTCACTCAAGACACCTAATATTTGGGATCTTGGAATAATTGTACATGTATGAGGGAAACATGTTCAATTCATATTAATTATCGTTCGTGTTGCATATATTTGGTCATATGTTATCACAATTTAATAAACGAGCAGTTTGAAATGGTTCAAACTCATTGATTGGTGTTTTGAGAAAGAAGTTCTCAAAAGTGAGTGATATGATTTGTCCTTATAAAGGAATTTCATACAAGGTAAAACCAATGTTAACATACAGTTTGGACTGTGTGGTTGAAGTCATGGCGATGGCTCTACGTTTCAATTAAACAATCGTCTAATTGAGGGGAAATTGTTCCCATTAAGTAAGAAAAATAAGGGAAACTATCCAATTAGCGTGCATGTCATACGCTGATGACAAGATTGTAATGATAATCTAGAATGATTGGATATTTTTATTAGTGTTACTGAAAACTGTTTCAGTTATGCTTCAAGTTAAAGTCGGCTCATCATGAATGAAACATGTAACTTGAATTTCTCATTTAATAGTATAAGATGCTTTAATTAGCATATGATACTCAATATAATTTTACGTCATATCAAGAAGGCCAAATTATAATGATATTTGAGTTCATTAGGTAAATGGCTTGAGATATTGGACTTAGACGGTGTTAAAGGGCTTAATGTTCGGTGAGTTAATGATTGCTATCATACTTAAGCCTAAGCATGGTTTAATTGAGTACGTAAATATTTGTCATTAGTGGAATGATTTAATCATTGATGTAATGATAAATTAACATTGGAAGAGCAACTCCTAGAATTATCTAGAAGATCTTAAATGAATTTGAAGTAGTAACTTCAAATATATATGTTGTGAATGTAAAAGTCAATATTCTACTTTTGGTATGAGGTACCAAATGCAGCTCTTACATTGATAATGTAGTGAGTTCGAGAAGAGTAGAGTAATGACAAAAGTAAAGTGATTATGTATATGAAATGAACACATTTTGTTTTTCATCTACATAAAAGGGATCACTTGACTTAATTTTAAAGTTTAATGCTAAGATTGGATAAATTGTTATTCATGTACCTAATATAAGCAAGACTTGAAATTCTGGTTCATATTCAAACATGAATAGAATTTATGTGTTTTTGAGCAAACGTTGTTGTTCAAGTACCTTGCTAATATACAGTACTAAAAGACTAATTTTAATGTTGGGTCTTATATTCTTAGTAAAAGGTAACTTATTTCACAACATAATGATCAATTGAGTACAAGTCTTACATTTTGTATTTCACTAATATGACACGTCTTTAAGGTTGTAAAGATGATAAAATGGCGTCTTCTACTTGGTTTAGTGGGAGGACGGTCAATTTGTTTGATCATACATATACGAGATATGTGTGCATCAATAGTCATATCTTGAGAAAGTGAAATTCGTTTATACTTCACCACATTTACTACGTTGTAGTTTTGTGGTCATGTTCATTGGATGATGAAACGTAAATCTAAAATATTTTGAGATTTTCAAGGATATTTAGATGGAAGTATATGATCAGCTTGATGAGTTGTTCAAGTAAGGCGCGCAGAGCTCGAGAAAATCATTTGTGATCATCGTAGAAATTAGTGAAATGAGTTTCACGTTGAATCTTTTAAGGTTCGTTCTACTATGAGTCATTCAGATCTTAATGATATTTTTGGAGACTTATGCACTGTAAAGTCTACGTACACGAGTAAGATTGTGTCCATACAAGTTGGTAAAAGACATGATATGGGATATGGATTGAAAAGCTCCTAATTGTCTTTTATGATTTGAGTTTTGAAGTTACAAGAAAAGTTGTTTTCTAAAACTTAAGTTCAAAATTCCAACATATGCTATTATGAGGTATTCTTCAAGGATATACATTCTACCACTTATATTTATAAGTTTCTATTTGAGATATGTGATCTCTAAAAGAAACGGTGGGGGAGAATAAATATCACGTAAGTTTGACCTATAAGGAAGCAATGATGGGCTAGAACTCCGTATATATATGAAACATGGATGGACATAAGATATCTATTGGTTTGATGGATATATGATGTTAATAAGCACGGTTGGTAATTAAAGTAATGACTATAGTGGAGATTATTTACCATATGCTTAAATCCATGAAACTAGCAAATGTCGTCATAGTCTCATAAAAATGAGATATGGTGGTTGAGTGTGAAAATCAGTTTCACATCAATAAGAATGCGCTAGTTGTTTGTGAAATTTCAAAATTGTTTGAAATAAGTAAATTGGAGTTAAAACCTTTGTTCTTGAGATTTTGGTTTAAAAGGCGTTTTGATCCATTTAAGACAAAGATTGCTATATATTTGTGTACATGAAGACTAGTGGGAGTGCATATGCATTTACAGCTTGTTATGTTCATGACATATTTCTTTCATTGTTTGACTTTTATTGCTTGAAGTATTTTGTACTTAGCATAAACGTTCTTTAATGTGTTCGTATTAGGAACATGAAACCAATCAAGTTCTAGTAAGTGTCACTAGAATACTATCTATGAATGTTTCTATGTGTTTAAGAAGCCTTGAAGAAATCCTATGTACTTGAGGAGTCATGAGGAAATCCTATGCGCTTATGAAACCTCAAGGAATCATTATGAGATACAAATTGTGATAAATATATCATTGTAAATGTGTTACAAGTGATTTAATTTTCATACAAGTAAAGGTGGTCCTTGATGACTATCTAGGTACCTCTTTGTTTATATGAAATGAGTTATGCATTGGAAACGGTTCCAAACATAAAATGATGACTAATACCGAGTGTCTTGTTGCTGGTAAAGCAAATGATAGATGTTTGATTTATAAAACATTAGCACACTCGAATAATGTTGTTTATGAAGCGCTTTATTGGTGCTTATAAAACAAAATCAGTTTATCTTATTAAGAGAAGGTAAATTGTGTATATGCAAATGTTATAACTCTATGCAATGGTGATTGCATGTCACGCACAAATACCTTTTACGCAACTAGAAACATGTTGTTGCGAATTGTATAAGACGCATGGGCAAATGGTCTTGATACTAATAAGAGGTGTTTATTTCAGTGGGAGTTATTTACGATAAATGATATAAATATCGCATTTATTTAAAATGCAGTCCTAAAATAACAATAACATCGATTGATAGGTTTACTAAGTACGTGACTTAGTAAGTGGAACCCTATTAAATGGAGGATGTAATTATTATGTCTCTAGTCAGAGTATTATGTCGGGACAAATCGAATAGTTGAAAATGACTAGTATGTGAGTTGGTTGATGGCTACGTTCCATGAGTCATAGGTAACGATGTACCAAGCCAGGCACATAGGTGTGTATATGAGGATACGCACTAGACTGACCCGCCGAGAAGAACTTTACTAAGGATTCGCCTAGTGTCAGTGAAGGTTCTTTGGATTTGTTTGTTTGTTTGGTCTTTTGACCTGAGTCTTTGACTATTCTGTACATGTGAAGTGTATGCTTTGATACTATTCCTCGTCATCTGTTAAAAGGGGCTTCGGATGGTCATTGGGTATGCATGAATCATGTGATAGGATGTGGTTAGACAAGATGGGATTTGCTCCTCTCTTGTTAGAGAGTTTATTGTTTTTGGCCTCTCGAAGAGTGTGACTTGTGTAAATCCGTGGCCGCGGTCGGATGGAATGCGTTGTCATTCATCTGTTTTTGACAAGTCAACTCGAAGATTCGAGAAAACGATTGAGACATATGAGGATGACACTTAACCTACCTCATTCTCAATTGGAGACGATAGTAGCAAAGAGACTTATTGATATTCTTATAGGGACATGTACAAGTGGGAGACTGAAGGAATTATGTCCACTGTCCTATAATAATTAACCCGCTTAAGTCTATGTGGTCAACACGTCTTGCTAGAGACCAATGTTGATCTGATACATAAATAAGTTATGTGTCTAGTAGCTCTTAAGTGGGCCCATTGGGTCACACACAAATGTACAGGGTAGTTATAATATGAGTAGAACTCATTAATTAATTACCGGGTTTAAAGCTAGTTTAGCCCAGCTACAACTCTTCAGGTTTATGGAAACCTACTAGGATTAGGTTTATGGAAAACCTAGATCTTCCTCTCTACTATATATATATATGGGGTTCCTGTGAAGGAATTATTCATTCAATTCAACTCAATTCAATTATGAGATTAGTCCACATATTATATAGAGAGAAATTAGTTTCTCTAGAGAGAGGTTGGTAAACCCTTCGGTACTAGCATACCAGGTTGTAGCAAAATGCGTGTGGATACTAATGGAGGCATCACAATTGGGGTGTTAATTATTATTGTGGGATTCCTATTATTATTCTGGGTTCTCAAGGATTTCTTATATTCTACATACTTCTTATTATTATATTATTCCGCTGCGAAAAGGTATGTAATTCATCTTACTTGTATTTGTTAATTCGTTCAATACTTGCGATTTGATCTTGGCAAATTGGGTTTGTATAAAACTTGTTTATGTCCTCAAAACCTTACAAGGACCTAGGTCATCAACCCAATCATTTTCTACTTTTCAACATTTTTAATCATTTTACTTATTCTTTACCCTACCAAAGCCTCTCTTAATTTTTAAATTTATCACTAAATTACAAACAATTCAATCTTATAAATATTTTCATTTTTAAATAATAATTATATGATGAATGTAACCGTATATTTTACGATTAATAAAAAAAAGAAAAAAAATAATTAAAAATTAAAAAAATACGCTCAAAGCAATACCCCAACAACCTCACAATTCATCATTATCAACAAACCAAATTTCAACCCCCAAAATCAAACCCATCTTTTTCCCAGTAAACCATACTCCCCGTCCCAAAAAATTCACAAACAAAATTAAAACTAAACCCAATTCTCTTGTTTCCCTAATTAGATCTCCTTTCAATTTCATCTCCAATTACATTAAAACCAATCAAAATCATATCCTTTCCCTAATTCATTTGTTGGATCATCACGGTGGACCATCACCGTTGACGCCATCGACACCGTCACCGTCTTTTTTCACCATCAATAATGTCACCGTCTTTTTCACCAGCAATTAACCATATCCATTCCTTATCCCTTGCCCACTGACACTATTAACTGATAAGACGGAGTTAGTAGTGTTTTAGATGTCGATTTTAGGTATGTTAGGAACGTTTAGTTAGGCGAATTAGGAACATTTTGATGTAACTTGGAGTTCGGAAAATCGAATGGATATTTGTGCTTTTTGAATGGATTGATTATTTTAGTGTGTTCTCGATGATTTTAGAGTTTGTACCAAGCTCGAGGCACGGAAAGCGGAGTAAGAAATGAAGAAATCGAAGTGGAAATTAACAAGGAAAGAAGAAGAAGTGAAGAAGGTCCAGGCTCTACTAGAGCGCGGACAGGCGCCACTGGCGCCACTAGAGCCTGAGATGTCCCTGAATGTCGTGGAGATGCTCTACTGGAGCACATTTGGCGCCATTTGGCGCACTTCTCGCTATCTCTGTAGTGGAGATGCTCCACTGGAGCTTTGTTGCGCTTTGGAGCCTGTTTATCCGGATTTTTGGAAACTCTTAATTGTTTTATTTTTTATTTACTTTTTAGGAAATATATTTTTAGGATATTCTTAGGGTTTTATTTAAGCAGTTGCTCGTTATTTTCATTATTATTACCTCTCTCATTAGTTTACCTTAGTTTCTTAATTAGTTTTCTCTCAAAAACTTGGTGATTTCTCTCTCGATTATGTGTAACTAAATCTCAAACTCTTGATTCAATAAGATTGAAGCGTCGGTAATTCAACCGTGAGATTATCAATCTCTTGACTTTTTCGTGAGTATTATTTAATTCCCTTATTATTATTGTTGATTAACCCTAATTTTGATTAGTGCGTACGACTAATTAGGATTGTTGTTAATTTATCTGCTAGAATTGATTATTAGCTCCGTTTGCTTTATTAATCTTTTCGCGATAGCAATTGTGTTCAATTTATCGTACTCAGTTTGTCGTAAGTTGACCATAAAAGGGATTAAATTTGTAACTGAGTATTAAGCTGCGTTGTTAGTATTAGTTACCTTTATTGTTTCTCGTTCTATATTCTTCTTTTGATTTGAACTTGTTTCGCGTGACTCGAGTTAATCATAGAAAGGGTAATTAGGGCATCAGTTTTGACCTAATTGCTAAGTTAAGAGAGAAATTGATAGTTGGTGTAATTGAACTACATTGATTGTCGCAATAAAGTGCTCTAGTGAAGTCAATTGATTATTTTCTGTGATCGGCTATATTATCGTTCGTGGATTTCTGTTTGAGTCAAGACCTTTCTCATAACTTATTTTCACTCATTCTTTTTATTACTGCTTTTACATTAATTAGTAATTCTAGATATCATTAAACCAAACCCCCCCCAAACCTGTTACTGTCATTTGATTATTTCGTATTATTGCATCTATTTACGCTTTACTCTTTCGCAATTAGTCTTTTTCCCTGTGGATCGACCCTTACTTCCATTTTTACTACTTGTTTAGTATTTAGGATTTAAGTGATTATAAATTATAATTTGCGGCATACGACTTTTAGCCCGTCAAAATTTTGGCGCCGTTGCCGGGGAATTAGGCGTTAATTGTTATTATTGTTTAGTGTAGTTGTATGCATAATACCCGTTTTGCTAACCATCCACTCGAGCCTTTTGACTCAGAGATTGAAAGAACACTTTTCAGGTTTAGAAAGAACAAGAGTGGACAAGTCGTCGTCGTGCAAGATCCTGAGGTAGACGTCCCTGAATACGCATCGGACATTTCAGATATTTCAGACGAAAGCGACGAGATGGCTGAACAGTCAATTAAACAACTCACAGCCCCGGACCTTCAACAGCAACCCCTATGCATCACATATCCTCCTCTCGATGAGAATGTGAATTTTGAGTTGAAGTCCGGGCTAATTCATTTGCTACCCACATTCCATGGGTTGAGTGGTGAAGATCCGAACAAACATTTATCGGACTTCCACATCGTTTGCTCGAGTATGAAGCTTCTTCTTTGTGGCCAGATGGCGGTGAAGCTAAGGGCATTCAGTTCTCATTTGAAGAATGACTGCGAGGGATTGGCTCTACTATCTACCTACGGGTAGCATTGATACATGGCTCAAAATGAAGAAGGCATTCTTGGAGAAGTACTTTCCCGCTTCTAGAGCCTCTCAATTGAAGAAAGAAATTTCAAATGTCGAGCAACGAGATGGGGAGACTATGTATGAGTACTGGGAGCGCTTCAAGAAGTTGTGTGGTATGTGCCCTTATCATGGGTATGAAGACCAAGATCTCATCATGTATACGTGGGGGTCTCGAAAGAGGATGCTCGTATGGTTCACGCAGCTAGTGGAGGTGGAATCACGAATAAGAGCCCCACTGAAGCAATGGCTCTAATCACCGAGCTAGCCGAGAGCTCGAGGGACTTTGATAGAAAACCTTCTAGACGGGGGGTTAATGCAGTTGGATCGAGTCATGGCATGCTTGAAGAGAAGGTGGATAGCTTGACATCTTTGGTCAAGGACTTAGTAGTGGGTCGAAAGCCGGTGATGGCTTGCGGTATATGCTCTTCTCCATCACATCCGAGTGAAAGTTGTCCGCAAATGCAAGAGGGACCAGTGGCGGATGTGAATGCTATCGGTTACATGGAGCCGTCTCAACGTAAGTGGGATCCGTACTCTAATACTTTTAATTCAGTTTGGAAGGCGAATCCGGCTTTTCGATGGGGTGATAATCAGAATAACCCACAAAGTGCTCAAGGTAACCAATTCGGTCCACCCCGTGGTCAGTACGTGCTCCGTCCGCAAAACCCACCACCTAGCTCACAACCTCCTCCGAGCTCATCAATGTCCACCGATGAGATGATTCGGGCTTTGGTAGCTAATCAAAGCAACTTTCAAGCTAGTGTTGCTCAGAACCAGTTGGAGACTAAGAATAGCATCAAGAATTTGGAGACTCAAATTGGTCAAATGGCCACTGCTATTAGTCGGTTGGAAGCTAGAGACTCGAATGTGCTGCCAAGTCAAACAATACCTCCTAGAGAAAATGTGAGTGCCGTTTCATTGAGGAACGGGAGACAACTAGAGGAGGTGGAAAAGAAAAAGACAAAGACGGTAGTAGATGATGCGGCGGTTCGTGAAGAGATGGAGATTGAGGCCGCAGAAGATGACGGCAAGATAGACGACGGTCCATTACCAAGGTATGAACCGGAAGTTCCTTTTCCCGATGCTCTTAAGTCCACACGGAAGATCGAGAAGGACAAGGACGTTTACGAGACATTTCGTAACTGTGAGGTAAATATTCCACTTTTGAATTTGCTTAAAATTGTACCTCGTTATGCTAAGTTTTTGAAAGAGATTTGTACCCTTAAGAGAAAGAAGAGTGAACCTAAGGGTAAGGGGCCTAAGGGTAAGGTGAGTGAATATGTTTCAGCTTTGTTTCAGAAGAGACTACCCCCTAAATGTGGAGACCCCGGTATGTTTTCGATTCCTTGCACTATAGGAAACCTTAGGATTGAAAAGGCCATGTTAGATTTAGGAGCGTCAATTAATGTCATTCCTTTTTCCGTCTATGAGACTTTAAAATTTGGACCTTTGAGGGACACTAATGTGGTGATTCAATTAGCTGATAGATCTAGTGTCAATCCTAAAGGGGTGGTGGAGAATGTTATGGTGAAAGTAGATAAATTAGTCTTTCCGGCTGATTTCTATGTTTTGGACATGAAAAGTGAGGTAGATGTCATCCCCGTTCTGTTGGGTAGACCGTTTTTAAAGACTGCAGGTACTAAGATTGATGTACCTAAAGGATCACTCACTATGGAATTTGATGGGACGGTAGTTAAATTTTTGATTGCTAATCCTATATCTGATTCTAATAATGTTCACTCACTATGTGCTATTGATGTTACTAACCACCCTCCTAAGTGCCGGAAAGTTAAATCTCCGAGCAAGCTTGTTTCTAGTGTGCAGGTCCCCCCTCCTAAATCACAAAAGCTTGTGATCTTATGGAACCATCGCAAAGATGCGGAGAAAAACCAAGGTAAGCTTGAAACTTGGTATGATAAGCTGGTTAATCGAAAGAGTTTGGTTAAAGGCTCGCAAGTAATTCATGTTAAATCTAGCCTTCGATCATATCCATTCTCTTCAAAGGTAAGTTGAGGTAATAATTTCTTTCTCTAATCTAAAAGTCGGGTGATCAATCACTCCGCGAGATGTCGAGCCAACGACGTTAAACAAAGGCGCTTTCGGGAGGCAACCCGCGGTTTGTTGGAAAAGAAAACACAAAAAAACAAAAAAAAAAAAAAAAAAAAAAAAAAAAAAATCCGAAAAAAAAAAAAAAGATCATCGGAACATCCTTGAGCTCCGGTGATGGAGTAGGCGTCATAAGTGAAGGAAATGGTGGTGAGATCGTTTTGTGATGTGGAGACCACCTTGTTCACGTGATCGACCTGCCTTGATTTGGAGTGGAGGAACTCACGTTACTACACATGAGCTAGGAGTTTGTATGGCTTTTGTCGACATTATATGTGTAGTGCGTTCATGATACTTTTATTCAAGCGTGGGAGAGGAGGTGAGGAGTGTGGTTGAAGTATGTCTACTATATCCTTGTATGCTTGATGGTTTGGTGGAGTCTTGTGACGCAATTTTTCTTGGTGAGGTATGTTCGTCCTCCCTCTTTTTCTAGTGTCCTTTGCAACATTGAGGACAATGTTTCATTCAAGCGTGGGGGAGGAGAATCGTTTCGATTGTATTGTAAATTTGTAAAGTGTGTTTTTGTTTATGTTTCAAAAAAAAGAAAAAAAAAAAAAAAAAAAAAAAGAAAAAAACAGAAAAAACAGAAAAATGAAAATGAAAAAAAGAAAAAAATCAAAAATACGAATAAAGTGAATCCCGGCTAGGTGAAAACCCGAAAGGGCGCCTAGGCAAAATTGGGATATGTGGCCGAGGGCGGAGTGAAACCCACAAGGGTGGGCACTCCGAGTAAAATGAAGAAACGAGTTGCGTGCCACGAGAGTTAGAGTGAGGAAATGGAAGCTAGAGTGAAACCCGCAAGGGCGGGCACTCTAGGCAAAATGAGAGATTTAGGAAAAAAAATGTGCTAATACTTCTTATTTTACCGGCGTGGCGACATAAGAAGGGTGACAAAGAAGGACGGAAGGGTAGGTTAGAGGCTACGGTGTGGAGTAATCGCGGTGCACGGAGTCGTAGGCACCATCTCTTGCGATTGGGTTTTGATTTGTTGTACGGAGTAGAGGCGTTTAGGAGCTCGCTTGTGTGGGTTGTATGCGTGTGTGACATGTGCGTTTTGTCACGGGAGAACATTAGTAGCACAAGTGAGCGGGCTAGGTTGGAGAGATAAGGGGGCGTAGCTTGTTTTGTCATCGTGTTTACATGCTAAGTCGTTGGGTCGATGGGTATGTATTTCCTAAATGTCGAGAGTTGTTGATTTTTGAGAGCGAGTTGAGTGCGAATGGCTATTACTTAAGCCATTAGAGGGAGTTAGAGATTAGAGTTGAGAGTATGACTTGCTTTGACTTGTGTCCGCCGCATTTCTTTTGAGCTAGTGTTGGTTTGGTTTGTATTGCGTCCTTTGAGTTTGCTCGAGGACGAGTAAAGGTTCAAGTGTGGGGGAATTTGATAAGACGGAGTTAGTAGTGTTTTAGATGTCGATTTTAGGTATGTTAGGAACGTTTAGTTAGGCGAATTAGGAACATTTTGATGTAACTTGGAGTTCGGAAAATCGAATGGATATTTGTGCTTTTTGAATGGATTGATTATTTTAGTGTGTTCTCGATGATTTTAGAGTTTGTACCAAGCTCGAGGCACGGAAAGCGGAGTAAGAAATGAAGAAATCGAAGTGGAAATTAACAAGGAAAGAAGAAGAAGTGAAGAAGGTCCAGGCTCTACTAGAGCGCGGACAGGCGCCACTGGCGCCACTAGAGCCTGAGATGTCCCTGAATGTCGTGGAGATGCTCTACTGGAGCACATTTGGGCGCCACTGGCGCACTTCTCTTGCTATCTCTGCCGTGGAGATGCTCCACTGGAGCTTTGTTGCGCTTGGCTGAGCTGTTTATCCGGATTTTTGGAAACTCTTAATTGTTTTATTTTTTATTTACTTTTTAGGAAATATATTTTTAGGATATTCTTAGGGTTTTATTTAAGCAGTTGCTCGTTATTTTCATTATTATTACCTCTCTCATTAGTTTACCTTAGTTTCTTAATTAGTTTTCTCTCAAAAACTTGGTGATTTCTCTCTCGATTATGTGTAACTAAATCTCAAACTCTTGATTCAATAAGATTGAAGCGTCGGTAATTCAACCGTGAGATTATCAATCTCTTGACTTTTTCGTGAGTATTATTTAATTCCCTTATTATTATTGTTGATTAACCCTAATTTTGATTAGTGCGTACGACTAATTAGGATTGTTGTTAATTTATCTGCTAGAATTGATTATTAGCTCCGTTTGCTTTATTAATCTTTTCGCGATAGCAATTGTGTTCAATTTATCGTACTCAGTTTGTCGTAAGTTGACCATAAAAGGGATTAAATTTGTAACTCGAGTATTAACTGCGTTGTTAGTATTAGTTACCTTTATTGTTTCTCGTTCTATATTCTTCTTTTGATTTGAACTTGTTTCGCGTGACTCGAGTTAATCATAGAAAGGGTAATTAGGGCATCAGTTTTGACCTAATTGCTAAGTTAAGAGAGAAATTGATAGTTGGTGTAATTGAACTACATTGATTGTCGCAATAAAGTGCTCTAGTGAAGTCAATTGATTATTTTCTGTGATCGGCTATATTATCGTTCGTGGATTTCTGTTTGAGTCAAGACCTTTCTCATAACTTATTTTCACTCATTCTTTTTATTACTGCTTTTACATTAATTAGTAATTCTAGATATCATTAAACCAAACCCCCCCCAAACCTGTTACTGTCATTTGATTATTTCGTATTATTGCATCTATTTACGCTTTACTCTTTCGCAATTAGTCTTTTTCCCTGTGGATCGACCCTTACTTCCATTTTTACTACTTGTTTAGTATTTAGGATTTAAGTGATTATAAATTATAATTTGCGGCATACGACTTTTAGCCCGTCATTAACCAATCACAAAATCCACATTCATCTTCTTCCCTCACCTGCTCATCGATCCCCACCCTTTGCATATTCACCAATCTTGTTAATACTGACACTATTAACCAATCTTGTTCATATTCACCGGTGCAGACGAAATACCCAATTGAAGATTTATTAGAAGATAGACATGGGTTTTGTTTTTGCCTTTTTGGATGTTACAAATTTACAATTGGGGTTTTGTTTGCAGGAGGTTTTGATTGCCTTACCCATATATAATGGTGCAATAGTCTGGGTAAAAGTGTACTATAAGCATGCTTGCCTTTGAATGGCTTTGATTAAGTATTTCGAGGAGACAGTTGTGAAGCACGCCTCTTTTTTTGTTCAGGAAATTGAATTTCTCCTATACCAAAGTGGTAACAATAGGGTGGCAAAGAGGCTGACATTAATTAGCTATTGTTAAATTTAAATTTACAATGGTAAAAGTTGCTGTCATTAATTAGCTATTGTTAAATTTAAATTTACGATGGCAAAGAGGCTGACATTACCAAAGTGGTACAATGTGTTAAATTTACACGTTTAATTTGATGGAGGCTGACATGGATGCTATTGTTGACGTCATTGGCTGAAAAAAACTTAAAATGTGAGGGTTAATGAGAGACTTTCATTAGCCTAATTCTAAAACCACATTGAGCCACGTCAGCAATTTTACATAATTCTTTTATATATATAATGATAGCAACATTTTGTAAGTTGGTTATTACATTTCATTTCTCCTCCCCTTTGATTTCTTAATTGCTACTCTATCTTCCTTCTCTTTCCCCTTTCTAGCCTCCTTGGCTTCCTCAAGTTTCCCTTACATTTTCGTCACTCGTCTCTCTTTTTCTTCCCCTCCTCCTTTACTTCTACCTTTCTCTTTGCATCCCCCTCCTTCCTTTCCTCTCCGCATCTCTTATTTTCCTCATGCACACCCTTTTTCATCTTCTATTTTCACACTCCCATTTTCTTCTCCATACTGCCCCCTTTTCTATCCACATCTTCATTATGCATCCACATTTTCTGTTGACGCTAATTTGGGTCATTTTTCCACTAATAATTCGTCAAGTTATACCTTTAAAGAAAAAGTGATGAAATAGAAGTGTATGTGATTTTGAAATTTGATTGGAACTGGAAAAAAATGGAGTTTCATGAGGTTAGGTGAATCATTATTTGTCATTTTGGAGTTCTCATGTCTTGACTTTTTAGGGCAACTGGCTTTAATAAATGAGATTGGTCTATATATATATAGAAATATGGTAAATTGCTTTTATTGTTTATACCTTAGATGGTAAATTCCGACATGAGATATTAACTTTCCAATTTGTCATTTTACTCTTATGTTGTCAAGGTGTCACATCATTTTATTAAGTGTAAATTGATAAAGAGTACCATTTTAATCAACTTTTTTCATAATCAGTACCAACATTCTCTAAGACCTGAGCTATCCATGCATGTGAAATATTCTTTCAACATTCTTTCATCATCAGATCGTGGCCCACTTCTTTGACCGCTCCATTTTTGTTCAAGTGGTTTACTAACTGTCAAGAAGCTCAAAATCCTAGCTAAGGAGTTTGAGAAAGAGGATGAAAAGTAAATTGTTTACACTGGGTTGCATTGGAAATGGCTATTCGTAAACAAAAATTAATAATCATATTCTTTTCAGTTGAGATTATTATCACTTGAACAACAATACAAGAAGAGTCTTAATCCAAAATTATATTGAAAACTACAACAAATGATGATATAAAAAATACTACTCGTATAAGTTGGTAACTTAATACTCCTTAAGTCACATATCTATCTATCATAGGTAATGATATCACATTACAAGGCAATGTTTTCTGGATAGCATTCATTAACCTTCACTTGCAAGGACCATTACACTTACACTTGTTTGCATCTTTACTCTATAGATGCTCTACCAAAATTAAAGGCATACAACGATGACTAAATCATACTGACGACAATTGTGTTACCTTTTTCTGACTTGCCTCCCTTTTCAGTTGAATCCTGCACACTGCAAAAAGCTGATTTAACCAACATGAAAGATAAAATTTAACTATTGATGGACATAAGAAAACATGCTGCTTGGACATATAAAAACCTGCTCACAACCGCCTGGAGAATTGAGGTGGCATACTCCGGAGTATCTTTCATATTTCCATGGAAGCTTCGAAGCTTAGCCACATTATCAGTTGCATTAGAGGAGTGGACGGTCGCTCCAAGTGAAAGACAAAGACTTGGGAATGCATGCAGCTCCAGGGAACAAAATGCTCGCATATGTAGTTCAAAGAAATACCTGGAATGACAGAATTCATATAGTTTTCAGCTATGGACCACTTAAGTTGTAAATCGTTCTCTAGATAGCTAACGTAAGGCTTGTCAGATCAGACCCTATCCTGCCCCCTACTTCTGAGGTCGTCAACCCTAAATTATAACCCAAATGACGTGAACCCCAAAGAACTCGTAAATTGAAGATAAGAGTTAGGGTGGAACCCAAATCATACCGTATTCTGACCATACACAAGCCAACATGCACGACAGGTTTGACATGTTTGGTTGACGCTCAATCATGACTTCTATTTTTTGGCGGCGATAAAGAGAGGTTACATCGTTCATATCCATGCATAGTGTATCGACACATTACCAAGGGTCGAGAACAGTTCCCTAGCACCGCTATCAGAACACGGGGCCAAATACTGTATCGACACATTACCAACATTACATACCCCAGTGCCTCAATTGCACCCGCAAATTATGTAGCAGTAGATAGTGTTGACCGGGTTCCATCAATGAGCCAATGTTGTACCGGAATAGTTAGTGTTACCTAAGTTCCCATGAACTAAACAATAATCCAAAAAGCGGGCAACGCTGCATCTAAAGGACTGGTTAAACCAGTTTCATATGTGAACTATTCGATCACTTTTGGTAGTAAAGGTAATTTAATGCTTCTTGCTTGATTATACGATGAAATAGTATGGATCCATACTATACCATTGAGATAACCAATGTTCTGATGTGTACTCCCTAGTCCCTCCCTCCCTCTACCCCTGCCATCTGCCTCCCTCCCTCTACCCCTGCCAGCTGCCTCCCTCCCTCTCCCCCTCTCTAGTTTGGAAACATTACTAAACATAATGCAAACGACACTTGACAAAACAAGCTAAGACTAAGAGCAGTTTAGAGTAGATTTACCGTAATAAGTGACTGCTAAAACTCTAAGAGTGTCCAAACATGGCCTGACATCCCCAACCTGCAGAAGGTGACTCTCATGAGGACTATCATACGATAGCAATAAAATTAGCACAACGCGCCTAACATAATAAAAGATAAGATACTATTAACCTTATCCGATTTTGTTAAAAATTCATGAACACCGCCCAGAGTCACCTTGAGAGGCATTTAATCAGTGGCTTCAAAAAAAAAAAAAAAAAATAAATATAAGATTAAACTGCAAATAGTACCTGTGTAACCATACAAGTAGCTTAATACTAACTCAAGCCACAACTAAACCTTCCTCACACCACATTCAATCCGCACATTATCAATAATATTCATCCAACAACTACAGTAGACGTTATTTGTAAATTCTTTGAACAACATTATAAAAATTAAACATTATGTACTTAAGCTGAAACATACAAGTAACCATCCACTATATGATCTAATGTTTTGAACCCGAGCTTACTGTTTGTACAAAGACAGAAATACAGTCAGGGCACATAGTGACATAACTTAGTGAGGGTAAGATATGGAACACGTCGATTATATGCCCTACCTAGTAATACTATTTGATCCCCCGGCTTCACTGAATCACTAAGCTCAGTCTGCTATGCCCTTATATCCCCTTATATTAATAGTGTTCTTTATCCATAAATCTCCGCTATTACTAATGTTCGATTAAGTCAATTATTATTCTAAACATTGTAATATTACAAATATCCCTCCAGCAAATTCAGTTACTCCAGTTTTCTTATACCTTATGAGGGGTATTTATATCAAAGCTAAATAAATCACTGAGACGGAGCGAGTGCATAGTACACCACTTAATTTCAATAACTATAATGTACTATTTCAAATTAAAATGACCTAAAAACAGTAACAAACCTTGATCTTGACTTCTTCTAAGTAATGGAGACAGTTCAGCAAAAAAAAGGCGAGGTCCTTAGGAAGTCAATATGTGTTATGCGGCAGATACATAAGGTCACTTTAACTACCTATCTAGGGAAATAAACCAAGAAAAAGGAGAAATAAAGCAAGAACACGACTGTTACCTTACCATCCAAACAGGGATCTTTTGCACTACCGTACCAGTATCACCATCACTCTCATCATCGTTCACCAATCACCACTGTCGTCTCTAAAACCCTAAACTCCAGATATACACGGTTAAAAGGATGGTCAACCCACTGAAAAACTGAAATAATTAAGGCAGCAAGTTACACCCAAAAAAGGGCACAAAAAAAGATACCCGAGTCTAAGAAAATGCACTGGAGTAGGTAAGCATAAAGCGAACAACATAGGAGGAAAAGAGTTTTGAGCAGCTTTGTATATTATAAAGTACGACCAAAAATACCCACATAATAAGCGTATACATGTTAAAAAAGTATACGCCACATCTCAGAAGCCATACGTACAGGCTCATTAGCATGTCACACCGTCAACAACAACTAAAGAGAGGTTAGAATATTCCTGTCTGTTCAGTTAGATGGTAAGACAGGTTTAGTTTGATTTCATTGACTGTAATAAATAGATATGTAAGGCTGCACTCTATTCAGTTGTTCAGCTACCCAACTCAATGTGTTATTCAATGAAGAACGACATGAACTATCTTTGTTCAAACCATTAATTGACCTATAAGCAGTCTAAGGAAATTTGTTATGGCCTACATAACTCCAATGACCCTATCAGTTAATTCACACATGGAAATAGTGATCAAATTGGTGACCACATTACCTTCAGTTGACAAACTGCCATTAAAATTAGGGGTGTTCATTCACGGTTCGGTTCACCAAACCGTATGTTTTATTCGGTTCGGACACGGTTCGGTTTGGCAAAACACCGAACCTAAACCGCACCGTTTCTAACGGTTATAAACGGTTCGGTTAACCACTTTAAACGGTTATTTGCGGTTCGGTTACCGGTTAACCTATAATCGTTCTACATATATATTTTTTTCAATTTTCGTTAATTTTATCTACTAGTTTAATTAAATTTTCATTATATATTATACTCAACAATAAAGTTAGTTTGATAAACTTTAGTATTAATCAATTTAACTAACTTTGAATTTGAAAACACTAAGAAAATTAAACGAAAGAACAAATTTTTATATAATATTTTAATTTTTTGCTTACTTTTTTGTGAACGGTTCGGTTCGCGGTTAACCGGTTTTCTAAAATTGCGAACCTTAGCAAGCAGATTCGCATAATAAAGTTAGCAGTTGATTCACGACAGCTTTAAAACGGTTCGGTTAATCGAACCTTAGAAATGCACGGTTTTTCGGTTTTTCGGTTCAGTTATTGCGGTTCGGTTTATTATGAACACCCCTAATTAAAATGCATCAATTATTATGCGTTGCATGACTCATACAGTCAAACTACCAAAAGCTCGAGTGACCTTTAACGAGCCTTTTACACAATGATTTAAAACAACAAAGCAATCATCAGGATGAGCATCTCTTATTCGAAAGACTCAAAAGACAGAATACTCAAAACCGAGGATTTCGTACAATTAGAGGCCTAAACCTTGACTGTATTGAAATGAAGCTCAGTTGTAAACATAAATGCCCTTCTTAAACAAATTCGTGAATACAAATATATCATCTACATTAAATTCATCGTCTAATAGTGACAATCAACTACTAACACCTTAATCAAGTTCAGCGAATAAATCCATAAACATAAGTCACTAATCTTCCTATGAGACGGTCTCTCAATAGTGTTTATGTAATACCTAGCCTAGGACGGTATCTGATAAGACCTACTCAACATATGTAACACTACTCTCAAGGACTTAAGCTCGATTTCTACAATCAAACATTATGATCAAAACCTTCCAGAACCAAAACCCTAAACAAAATTTCAAGGAAAGGGCTAGAAATGTGGAACCTAATTTCAGCAGCCATTGAAATTAACAAGCACAAATAAAAAAACATAACGACATGGTTTGTATTGAGATCCTTGATGTCGATCTTTAGCACAAAATTACAGAAATATTGGTATCAACAATGGCATTTTCAGAAACAACCAAAAAACACCCAATTCTTCAAAAATTATATACAATTAAACATCATAATTAAGCTAAACATATACATTCCTGCATTATATCTCAATCAACATATACATGAAAAGCATCAATTTCCCATATAAATACCTCGAAGATAACTCCACATAAGTCCCCTTATTTACTTCACTAACAGTCGTCAGTAACCTTGTTAAATACTAATCTGACCAACAAATAAACAAATACTGAATCATAGCACATGATAACCCGAACCATATTCCACAGTAATAAAAAACGCACAAGACTACCAACCACAACATCAGTTTCTTACCAAAAGGGAAAAAAAAGCATCCAAAACATGACGAATCAGTCTAAAATGATGAGATAAGGGCTACGATATAGTACCTTACAATTGGCAGCTCCATCCCTCAGTTCGACTCTTTTCAACCTCTTTCCCAGCTAAAACACCGATCAATTTTTACGAAACGGTACGCCTTCAATGCTCAATTAACTCAACTCACCAGAAATTTCGCCTGAATTCAAGCTAAATCATCAAATTACCCCATCAAACAACACAATCAATTGTAAAATAACAAAACAAACAACAAAACACAGAATTAGATAAATGACTTAAACCCCCCAAGTGTGCAGATGCTCATCGGAGTGGCCCATTGAACCGGAGAAACGAGAAAAGAAAAAAAAAAAAGTAAAAGATCAAATTCCTAGAGCCGATGATCGTTCATTTTAGGGTATATGAGCAAATCGATTGAAGTTTTAACCAATCACATTCGTTATTAGTGTTAAAAAATTAACCGATTGAAGTTTTAAAAGTAAATGATTTGCTAATCTAATTGTTTAGTTGGTGTTGCTAAAAATGCTACGATTCACGTGTTTGTTATTCAGGGTACAATGCTTGTTGAGATGAATAAGACTTCACGTCATCCGGTTGTTCTCGAAATGACTGAAGGTTGTATTGACATAGATGTTTGGCAACTTCTGCACAGAGTGAAACATCCCACTTCCAGCCCTTAACCACAAAATGACATCTCAAACGTCATCATGTCACCATGATCTGTATAGCATTAACAAGTGAACTCTGACTGCAAATGGAGTCCACACATATAATAGTCGTAGCCACAAGATGACAAAAAAGAGTCTGCACATTACACGAGTTCAAATCTCTCAATCGTTTTAATTGTCAAATGATTCAAAACCCGATTTGGGGCTTCACAAGCTTGAAAACCCCGAGTCAGGACAACATAAATGAAATCCGCGCAGAAATTATATCCATAACCCTACCTAAAAAGAAAATTTGTTTCCTCATCTTCTACCCCAAAATTCAAAACTAACCTTCAGCTGTCTTAGCCATTTCCCAATCCTACTGTTTCAAAATTCAACATTCTACCATCTTACCGGCATCAAGTTTAAATCTTTACGTGATTATCACTGGCCCATGTCCCATATGTTCTCAACATAAGCCCTAAAATTTTGTCTTCTTCATCTCACCAAATTCATATCTTTTCATGTATTTCACGAACTCAGTTGTCCAAAACCAACTCTTCCATTTGTTTTTCCCGTTCACCACCCCAGAACAAACACAAACCCAAAGAAAATTCCTCTTACCCTGATAAATTAAATATCCTTTTCGACTCATATGACTGCAACTAAAATTTCATGATTACATTCACAGGTGCATACTTTCACATACTAACAATTAACAACCACCCACATAAGAAAATTAGTCACTACACCTACCTAAACATGTTCATCAAACAATACCTATGCTACTCCAACTCTTCTCATTCGGTTGAATACCGTGACCAACACTTAACACTCGGGACAACACCTATTTAAAGCTAAAAATATGCAGATTTTTCATAAAACAAACCAAGTCCGAAACTTGGACACCAACCCGTGTCGGATGCTTGTAGACGAGTATGAGTATCACGAACAAAGACACTAAAAAAAGACAAAATTTTGAAAGTCATACAACCAAGTGTCTAGTATACAAAGAAACATAACTTAAATATACTAAAAGAACGCAGCCAAGGAATCACTTTATCAACAGTATTTTATATTGCTCCCATGTCTACCAATAATCCAATAAACCACTCACAACACCAAGTGGATCGCAACGAAACATAATTTTGCACTGCCAGCTTCAGTCACAATAAAATGAAATATTAATCAAACTACTAACAACTGCCTAATTAACCACATTACTTTATCAGTCCTCCTGAAACACTACTAACAACCTCATTTCACATTACTTCCAATAACCGAATCAACCAAACCACTCAATACACCAACTGAAACGAAACGTAATTTCACACTACAAGCTATAATCACTCTGAATTGAACATTAGACAAACTACCAACAACCACCCTATTAAGCATATTACTTCACCAATCCTTCTGAAACACTATTAAGCATTAACATGATGATTACACATAACTACCAGTTAGAAAATATAAATCAAATCATAAGTCCACACTTAAACTATACTGAGAAACAAAATGAACAGCATATAGATACAACCATGAACAGCATATAGATACAACCATGAACCTATAAAATAAAACTTTGATTGAATTTTAAACCAAAAACAACCCAGATCACTTACCACAAAACGAAACCCTGATCTAGAAATAGCGAGCGGTTTGCAGAATTGAAGTGAACCAAACAGCTAACTAAGTAAGGAACGAGAGGATTGAAATGAATGAAAGGAGTGAACCAAACCCTCATCGTCTTCATCAAATACCCAAAAAATGAATGAGAGGAGAGGAAATAGGGTTTGAGAGTAGTGGGATGGATGGAGGGCGGAGATCGAAGGCAGAGATCAAGGGTAGGGAGGTAACGGAAGGACAAGCAAGTTTCTGTTCATTTGGGAAAAACAAAGGACAGAGAAATAACGGAAAGAAGAAAAGATGTGGGCTGAAAATGAGAGTTTGTCCAAAGCCCATTGCAATGGTCAGCAACATTGTATAATGTGAGTATTGGACTGACTCACTGATCCGCAAAACTACCCGCGCCAAACATCCGACCCAACCCACATAAGAAGTTACTATTCATTGTGCAAGTTACTATTCATTGATGAATAGTAACATGAGGCTTCCACATTTAAGGAAGGGAATTGTTTCGGGTGTAAACTCGGGGTCTTGAGAATGACGTCATGGGTGGCCTCCAGGGTGGCCTTAGGTCCGGCCGCTCCATGTGCCCGCAGGTGAACTCGGGCCCGGGGTTTGCATGAGCCTCCGACGCCAAGTCAAGATCTGAAATCATATAAAATATGTGATTAATGTGGAAAATATAAATGTGGAGAGAGAGAGAGTGTGGGGAGAGTCCATGAATAAAAACCAACCCTTTACTCGCTTTCCTGCGCTATTTATAAACTTGTTGGGCTTTTGGCCTCTTGGCTTATTATTTGTCGTCTTGTCGTCGTAAGCGTAATCGGATATTCGACCCCCAACAATTGCCCCCACCAGATTCGCGTGCTGTCATGCGGATTCGGTGTCGGATGTCGGCGTCGAATAAAGTCTGCAGCCCAGTAACCTTAGGCGATACAAGTGTGGAATGTCACATCGGATGAATCTCTGGCGGAGGAATCTGGCGCTAAAGTGGTTGTCTAGTCGTGACAGACCAAATATAAAACAGGCATCGAAAGCCACATGATAGTTGTTGGGGATGGCGTCTCCCGGGTCTGACTACCTCGGGCCGGAGGGATCATGAGCCGGGAGCATCCCATGTACCCAGGGGACCGTCAGTCTCTCCCGGGTCTGGGGGAGGGATGTCTCACCCGGGTTCGTAACGTACGGTCTGGCAGCAGTGTAGTGCAAGCGAAGTCTCACGACGCGATCATAGTTTCGCGGCGTGGCCAGAGGGTGACGTTGGGTATGCAACATCAACGGAATAAAAGGCTGTGGGAGGCGGATCACGCAGGGGCGCCTAAGGTGACGTAGAGTGAACTGCGTCGTGGGAATAAGAAAGTGGGCCGCGGGACGAGGTCACGTGGCGCGGCCTAGGGTGACGCGGAGTAAATTGCGTCACGGGAATAAAGGAGCTGTCCCGGCACGTAGCCATGGACTATTTGTATGATTGGAGCCACCTAGGCACGAAGGCCGTAGTATGGTCTTATCCGGAGCAAGCCACCCAGCGCCGAGGCCGTTAGTGGTCTCTTCTGATGGTAGTATAAAGGGCGCAGAGTAAATCCAGGCCTCGGCCGTGGAGTCTCTGTCTGACGTAGTGTGAAAAACGCAGAGCCGTCCGGCCGGCCGTGGACTCTCCGTCTGTGAGATAGTATAAAGAAGCGCGAGGCCGTTCGAGCCGGCCGTGGACTCTCCATACGCAGGTAGTATAAAGGGCGCAGGAGCCGCCCAGGCCCCGGGCCGTGGACTCTCCGTCTGAGTAGTGTCTTGACGCCGCTTGAGCGCGAAGCCGCCAGGCCGGGCCATGGACTCTCCGTCTGAGATGGTGTTCCGTCACGTGGGTAACGTGCCCATACGTCGGCGCGGCGCCAGTGCCCAGGCCATGGACTCTCAAGGCGCGATGTTCATCCGTGCGTAGGCATGGGTTCTGCCGAAGGTCTTACAGTGGGAGGTCCGCCCGCCACCATTCTGGCCGACATCGGTTCACTGCGGTGAGCGGCCCAGCACGTGAGCCATCATAGACATCCCGCTCTTTTGCGTTAGGGCACCTCATCCGGCCCGACGGCCGGATGAGCATTGTCTGAGCCATACGTAGGCGCGAGCGCCAGGCCGCCCTGGACTCAAGGCGCGATATTCATCCGTCACGTAGGCATGGGTTCTGCGCGGAGGTCTTACCATGGAGGTCCGCGGCCCGCCGCCATTCTGGCCGACATCGGTTCGCGGTGAAGCGGCTGAGCACGTGAGCCATCATAGACATCCCGCTCTTTTGCATTTAGGCACCCTCATCCGCCCGACGACGCCGGATGAGCATTGTCTGAGCCATACACGCAGTATGGCGCCAGGGCCGGGCTGGACTCTCAGGCGCGATGTTCATCCGCACGTAGGCATGGGTTCTGCTGAAGGTCTTACGTGGGAGGTCACCGCCACCGGCCATTCTGGCCGAGATCGACATCATGCGGTGAGAGCGGCTTGCACGTGAGCCATCATAGACATCCGGCTCTTTTGCATTTAGGCACCTCATCCGGCCCGACGACGCCGGATGAGCATTGTCCATACGCAGGCGCGAGCGAGTGCCAGGCCGGGCCCGACTCTCAAGGCGCGATGTTCATCCGTGACGTAGGCATGGGTTGCCTGGGAGGTCTTACCCTTCTCAGGTCTTTGCATTCATTCCTCGCAAAGGTTAGTAAATTTTCAAAATTCCTATTTTTGAATCAGACTAAGTGATTCAGTAGGGGGGTAGTCCCCCTCCTTGCCCACTAGAACTTTTGTGTGATACAAATCTAAACAAATGCTGGGCAAAAATCTACCAAAAAATACAAGGAAAAGCTCGCGGTGTCAACAATCCTGATCACTCGCTTTACAAATATAAGTATGGCGGCTTCTGAGTATAAGGTGATTCTTGTGGAGCTTTCGTGGAGTCTTAGGTGATTAAAAGTTGGCTAGGCCTCGCAGAGGAGTAGCGCATAATTCTTTATCACCGTCTTTTCTCTATTACTCCTGAAAATAATTTGATATAACAAAGTCAATTAGTACTTCGTATTTTATTATACCTGATTGCATGTAGTGTATATATATTTAAACTTAAAAATGGGTTAAATTAAATTAACCCCCGCAATAAATTAAACCCCAGAAGCGGGTCAAAACGAAAGTGGGTCGAAATAAATTGTTTCGGTTGTAATAGAACATATGTCTCGGCCCAAATAAATTGAATCTCCATAGAAGACCCATGATATAGTATAAAAAGTATAAACCAAATGAAAGTCAGTCCACCCGCGCAATTATCCAAATTAAAAGGGGTGATGGGCTATCTGCTTATGTCAACTTGGTTGAATGAAAAGGACACTTATCTTATTAATTGAAGCTGATGGTGACCCACGAAAGTCATGGCCGCCTCCATGTAACACGGGGTCTAAAGCGGTCCCGGCGATGTTTAGGCCACGGTGAGTCGACTCGGTCCCGGGAGGGAGGTGACGGCAGGTGGTGTCTCCGGTGACAGCTGGTGCCGGAGGTCGGTGGACTTGACGGTACTGACTTCGGTACTGACTTGGGCCACCGTCACCCGGTACGGACTATACGGTGCCGGAGGTTGGTGGTCCCGGGAAAGTGAAGGATCTTCCGGAAAGGTGGTGGCGGCAGGTGTCCCGGGAATGTGAATAGTATCCCGGGGGGATGGTGGTGCCGGGAGTGTAACACGGTAGCACGGCGGCAGGTGGTGTCTCCGGTGGCAGCAGATGTGGCTTGGCCCCGGTATATTGATGGTGATGTCAGGGACCCGTGGTATGTACCATGGTGGCGCTCCGGCAGTAGGCTTGCAACGACGGAAGTTGCTGTCGTCTTACAGAACTCGGCCTCGATGCGGCGGTCCCGGGATGATGATTCAGGTCCCGGCCAAAATTGGCGGTTGCAGGTCTCGGTGACGGTGGCCTGGTGGTCCGCAGCTTAAAGAGATCCCGGGACATGGTGGTCTGGGCGTGTACCCGGCGATGTCAGTTGGTCTGCTACAGACGAATTCACGTGAGGCATGCTGTGTATAATCTTTATGCCGAAGCTACAATATATAAACCGAGTTAAAATGAATAGTATTGAGGCATGCTCCAAACTTTTTATCAATCATAATATGTATGTGGCCCAAATCGTGTGTACGGCCCACACAAAATGCAATTGACCCAAACTTTTGACAGGTTTTAAGTTATGGCCATAAATGAAATAAGAGAAAAAATCAAAAATAAAAAGCTTATCTCCCTGGAGTGGTGGTGTCCCGGGGGAAACTTGCCGTCGTCGGTCACATGGCGGGACCGGTGGCTGAGCATGGCGACCAAAGTTGGCCGGACCAAGGCAGTGACAGCGGCCAAGATGGCCGGCTTCGGGCGCGGGTGCGAATTTGATGCCCCGGTAGTGACACGGTGCTCCCGGGAGTGATGGCGGTGCTCCCGGCGGTAAAGGCGATGGCAATCCAGGGAGCTCGATGTCTCGGTAAAGGAGGTGCCGTGCCGTGATGATTCCAGGAAGGATGAAGGTGGCTGGTTTTTTCCTGCAGCCGGGACAGGGTGGCCGGAGACATTAGTCCCGGGAGACGGTGGTTGCTGGGGCCGCGGGACCAAGGCGGCCCGGAGGGTTGTGACGGTGGCCGGGAACATGGTGGTTCCCCTGTATTCTCTGGGATGGTGTGTCATGGTGGTAATAAGTGCTCTCGGTGGCAACCATGGCGGGAGGATTGTAGACTGGCGTCGGTTCACGGCGGTGTGGTGGCCGGGGCTATGGTGACAGGAACCAAGGAACATTTACCAAGTGGTTGTCCCGTTCGACGAGATGTTGACGCCGGGAGAGGTGGTTGTCCCGTAGGTGGGAGTGAGAACGAGGCCGGGACCAAGGTGATGGTGCCCCCGGCTGCCGTGGTCTTTTTCCCGTGACCTCTTCCCGCATTTTTTTTTTTTTTTTTTTTTTTTTTTTTTTTTGAGGTTAGGACATTCCTTCTTCTTCCTTATTTTCTATTAATATTATTAATATTATTAATATTATTATTATTATTATATTGCTTAAAACACCTGGCGCATCCTTTATCTATTTTCTTTGTTTGCTCTTGGGTAGCTGTTGATTTGGATTCATGTAAAGCTGGGGCAAGTTGTACTCCAATATGTGGCTCTATGACCACTCACCTTGCGTTTTCCTTTTTATTAAAAAATAGTAGTAGTTTGGTTGTTCTTTGTGTATTTGCTTTTATTTCAACTTGGGGACCTGATATCAACGTGGGTTTTGTGGGCTTTGACTTGTTCCCGTGCCTCCTCTTCCTTCCCTCTGGCTGAGGGAACCTAACGACCCACTGTTCCAGACTTTTAGTGATATGGAATTCAATTTTTGAGCCCGTAGCTTAGTGTATTGCTCCATGGGTGTAATTATCTCTCACATGAGCAGCCAATTGTTTGGGTGTAAGCTGAGTCTTGAGAATAGCGTCATGGGTGGCGCTCAGGTGGCCTTAGGGTCTGGCCGCTCCATGTGCCCTCGCAAGGTGAACTCGGGCAGGGGTTTCTACGTGAGCCTCAAACCAAGTCGATCTGAAATCATATAAAATATGTGATTAATGTGGAAAATATAAATGTGGAGAGAGAGAGAGTGTGGGGAGAGTCCATGAATAAAAAACCAACCCCTTTACCTCGCTTTCTGCGCTATTTATAAACTTGTTGAGGCTTTTAGGCTCTTGCCATTATTTGTCGTCTTGTCGTCGTAAGCGTAATCGGATATTCGACCCCCAACAGGAATGATGATTTGAGATGACGCCTACACAATAGATATGACGCCCTATACCATGTTGAACTATGGTACGGAGTGTATCATTATTTAAATAAAGTTTGCTAATAATAAAAATTGATAACATAGTTCATCTCGCTTTATACACACACATAAAGTTTGTCAAATGAGATGAATTAACATAGTTCATCTTGCTTTATACACAGATAAAAATTGATAACATAGTTAATCTCGCCTTAATGGTGAACTCATTAATAGAGGAAATTTCTTGTGTTGGGGAACTATATAGGAATTGATATGAATTAATATGATTGATATTTTGATACACAAATTCTCATTTGTGACGGACACTATCCGTCACAAATGAGTGACGGATATCATATTCTCTCACAAAATACCCATTAAAGGTGAGTGGATAAGCACATGGGGGGTGCCCACCTTGTCCCCTCTACCCATTTCCTCTCACAAAATACCCGTCGCAAGATCCGACCCGTCGCAAGCAAGACCTACTGATTTTGATATTAGAGAGAAAATATTATAGAGAGGTTAGTGAGGAAAATGGAAGTGGAAATGAAAGGGGTAAAATTGTCAATAATGAAAAGTTCATCATGGGGTAAAACTTACCTCCGTCAATAGATCTAACTCCGCCAACCTAAGGACGGATGGTGGAGAGTCGTTTACATACATCAGTTCCTTGTCAACTACCGAACAAAGTCTAGCAACTAAATGTGATACCGTATTCCCCCCACACTTAACATGATAAACTCCCTTACAATTCAGAGCTTTAGCCATCGAACATACATCGCTGATACAAAGTCCCATGGGGTTGCGTAACTCGACATTTTTCAGGACAGAACTACATTAAACGCATCAGACTTCATAGAGATGCTCGTCATTCCCAAGGGTCTTGCCACATCCAGCCCGAACAACATGGCTTCAGCTTCAGCCATTTCTGGTGAACATCGAGCTTGGATTCTTTCGTTTACTTTGTGCAAAACGATTACCCTTCTGACGGGTCGTCGTCTCGTAGATCTCGCCACTAGAAATAGGAAGAGGTTTTATTGCCAAAAACATGTTGTGAATAAAAAATGGGGCAATTCTAATAAATATTTTAATCAATAATTCGCCTATCTCTAAAATGGAATGTTTTTTGATGAGGTAAGAAAACTAAGTTGATTCTCTTGGGTAGGACCAATCTATCCCATCCTTTCGAATGAACCGATTAGGTAAGTTGAAGTCACCGGCTTTCATCTCACCTCGAAATAATTGGACATGAATATCCAATAGAAGTCACGAAGAATCCTAAATTCATAATGAAATCATCTTTTGGAATTAAGTTTTGAGATAATTAAGCTTCATTATAAAATTTTGACTTGCAATCAATCAATACATATATATAAAGTAGAAACTTTTCGAGCGATATGATTGGCCACAGGCTTTAATAATTAAAGAAAATTTTAATAATATTATCCTAATAAGAGTAGATTTCGAAAAAAATTTATTAATTAAAGCAAATTTTAATAAAGTTATCCTAACAAGAGTAGATTTCGAAACAAATTTAATAAAATTAGATCTAATTTCTTATTATTTAAAAAAAAAATCATAAAATTATCCAAATATAAGTAGATTTAAATTATCACATAGAGCAGAAACATTTCAAGCGATATGATTGACTAAATGTTTTAATAACTAAAGCAAATTTTAATAAAATTATCCTAACAAGAGTAGATTTCGAAACAAATTTAATAATAAAAGCAAATTTTAATAAAATTATCCTAACAAGAGTAGAATTCGAAATAAATTTAATAATTAAAAAAAATTAATTAATTATCCTATGAAGCGTAGATTTCGAAACAAGTTTAATAAAATTAGATTTAATTTCTTATTATTTTTTTAAAAAAAAAGTCATAAAATAATCCAAATATAAGTAGATTAAAATTATCACATAGATAATAATAGACATTCAAAATAGTTCAAGTTGTCATTTTTATTTTTCCCCCACTTATGTTCTCATACATTTGTAGTTTGTATTTTCAAGTCAAAATTCAAGAAGGTGACGGATAAATAATGAATTTATTTGATTAAAATTTAATGTAAAGATGGTGTACCGTAACCTTCTTACGTAACTATTTTTGTTTTACTAATTTACTTTATATAAGAATATGGACATCATTCGGTGGAGGAACTAAACCGAGAATAATTGAAGAAGAATGAAGCGGTTTGGACTACTCGAAGCTTTTCTGTAACAACGGAGCAACTCATAGTAATTTTATATGACGAATTGATGATTAGTTATAAACTCACACATTAGCCTAGATTTCGAATAAGAGTGGTTCTGAAAGAGTCTTAATAATTTAGACTACTTATTACTCAACGCCTCAAAGGTGTAAATATGTTATGATCATTAATTAATTGAATCAAATGACGCACATTATGTTTTGATCCAACATGATCTTGCTATTTACTCATAAAACTTTGTGCTTAAGTGAAAACAATATCCATTGAGGTCATATTATTCAATGACTACGATAAAAAAATCAAGGGTTAGTCAATTAATTACGTTGGAGTTTATCTGCCAAAGTCAGTTTTAGTCATGATTAGCTTTACGTAGCAGCGTCAAGAATAACAAGGCCACACGAAGAAATTTGTTTAAGAGGTTTTCACATAACTACCAAATTATGCGTCATGTTATATATTTTGCATGAAGTTTATAGACGAAAAGCAATATTAATTGTAGATAGTGAAAACTAATTCTGTTGTTTAGAGATCCAACGAATTTTCCAAACACCCTACATATAATTGAGATACCGGTTGTTTTGCGTATCGCCATTTAACTTTTACATGGTTATATGTTTACGGGCGAGAATATATTGGTAGATACTATAAGCTAATCTAATTTGCAAATCTCATGATGGCCCGTCTCAGTTATCATGGGTTCATTTTTGGGAAACTGAAAATTGAGATTTCAAGAATAGTGGTGTGTGCAACAATAAATAAAGCTAGAGAGGCCGATGATTTATCAATAATTAGCTCTATTTACCCCCAAAATTTTGTTTTCAACAATTTTCAATAGATTTTTTTTAGTCAACTTAGCTGATCAGTTATATTACCAAACCATGACAACGCTAATCAATGTTTACAATCTGTTGTTTAGGGAATTTTAGCATACGCAACATGTATATTGTTAAAAATGATCCTATTGGGAGCCTCGTGCATCTCACAGACATTCCAACTTGAAGCTGAGATAGAGTTTCATTATGTATCAAATAAGTGATAAAACTATTGAATACTCTATTATATTAAAGGTCGAATGCTATTTTAACCTACACTATTCGACAACTTCACATAAATAAAAATCATTTCACAATTTCATCTGCTAAAAAAATTTCATATACTACCCGCCGCATATAATAAGGAGCTAATAAGTTAGCTGATTAAAAAAAATTGTTTGCATAACTAACTGAAATGTAGCTCTTTTTGGGCAAAATGACATAGAAGGACCTAAAAAATACTCCATATTTAATATTATAAATTGATGGATTAAAAATAAAAAAAACTTGTAGGTTTTTCTCATATGGTACTTTTATTTTGATAAATAATTTACCTACCAAATACTTAAAAAATTAACATAAAAGATTTTCATGATCTCCGAACTTCCTCATATCAAATTAGTTTCTTTTTGATGTTTTTTTTCTGACCATATTTACTTGCTTTCGAGCCTATTCTTAAGAATTGATTTCAAATTTCTTTTTTAATGTTCTAAACTTGATTAATAGAATAAATAACTATTGGTTCAGAATAAATTTTAATAATTAGACATTGTTTTTCTTTTTTGGTAAAACAATTAGACATTGTAATAGAAAGTACGTATACATTATTCCATAATACGGAGAAACATAATAAATAAACATTTGGTCAAAATAAATGTTAGTTTCCACATAATAATAAAAGTTGTTAACTCTACAATAAGAAAAAAATCTGATCAAAAAGGAAAATCTATCACCCCGTAGAAAAACCCATAATAATAATAATAATCTAATCAATACTATATATTAATTCCAGAAACCAAGGACTTCAATGCAATTAAATAAATCTATTCAAATTAATTATACTATATAGTTTTTAATCATAGCACTGTGCGATGGACCTGAACAAGGGACTTCAATGCAAATATTATATAGTTTTGCCTTAAGTATAAATTTAGAAAACATCAGAATATGGAGATTTTCCTTAAAATAAACATGTCCCACTTATGGTATTAAATTATTAATTATATAAAGAAGATGTTAATTTTTTAACATACACGAATATAATATTAGTATGTTATAGTTGGGAAACTATTAAAATGTAAATAAATAGGTTAGATTTCCATAAAAAATATAATTTTCCATAATTTTTTTGGTTTGATCGATTTAATGCATATATGTAATATATTTATATAAATATATAAGTCTCTTAAAATTGCATGTCTAAATAGTAAAAATAATTTTCTTAGTAGTGAAAAGAATTGTATTAACATAGGATATAATAATACGAAGGTAATCGCTCAATTGAATAGTCAAAGTACTAATATTAGCAAAAAGCGGGGTAGTGAAAGTAATAGAAGTAACAATAAGAGTAGTGAAATTATCAATACTAATGCAATTTGTAGTAAACGTAGCAATAATTACGGCGGGGTAGTGAAAGTAACAATATTAGCAACGAGCGGGGTAGTGAAAGTAATAGAAGTAACCACGAGCGAGCGGGGGTAGTGAAAGTAATATAAGTAACAACGGGAGTAGTAAAATTATCAATACTAATGCGTCGGGCCGGCGGTAGTAGTGAAAGTAACAATAGTAATAATGAATGTAATGAAAGTAATAGAACTAACAACAAAAGAAAACAAAAGAAAGTATATATGAACATCTAGGTAGCAACCAATTGATTTAAGTAAGTAAAATATTAATAGCGGGAGTAATAATTTTGTCTCATAATTTATTTCATCGTAATTTTAATATATATCATAGAAAAATATATCAATGCTAAATTTATGAGTTATGCAATTTAAAGTAGTTTTATTTAATTGAAAATAAATTTTAATGCTAAATAGAGGTAGGTCGGGCAAAGCCGGACACCCATACTAGTAAAACTAATTACAAAAACAAAGCCATCATCGACACTCGACAGTCGACACAACCAAATGATGCATCAAACCAAAACCAAACAATAATCGACTCAATTAGGCGAAAATAGGTGCAGCGGGGGTTGGGAGCCGGGCCGCAAACCCGCCGGTGGTGGCCGTGAGCTTTACGGAAGAAGGGAAGAATAATGAGGTGTCCCGGTAGGAGGAGGCGGCGCATGGTACCTGTGGGAGCAACAATGGGGGGTGCGAGACGGTGGGCGTGGCCGGTGCTAAAGCCATTGGGGACCTTCTGGAAATGGAGATGAATTGGTAGTGTGCTTTGGCCGGTGAGGAGCGGCCGTCGGAGGCCGGCTAGGAGCAACTTTGATGCTTGTTGATTGTTTATCGTCGATGGCATACAAAGGGAGGGAGATGGCGGCTTGTGGCTGTTACTTGGTGGTCACCGGCCAGGGGGCGGCAATAGGGGGTGCTGGCGAGCCATGGTGGTGAAGTTGGTGGTGTTGATTGGTGAAGGTGGGCTGCAAAGGCACGCAACAGCGGCGTGGCGGGCTCGAAAGAGAGGTCGTGAAGGCTACCTTGGTGATCTATGGTGTTAGTGGGTGGTATGGATGTGAAGGTGGAAGTAGTACGATGTCATTGGTGGTCGTGGAAGGCTGATATGATGGCTGGTGGTGGCTGAAATGGTAGTCGAAAGATGGCTGCGCGAAATGGTTGAATTTGAGAATTTGTGGACAGGGGGTAAAGGGGAGGTCGTGGTGGCTGCTGGTGGTGGATGTGGTGACTATAGGTGGTTGTTTTGTGATGGTGGAAGTCAAGGGTGTCCAATGGTGGTGAGTGGTGGCTGCCACGGTGGCCGGAGGTGGTATAAAAATCTCAGCAAAGACGGTCTCACGCTAGCAGCTGCCCCTTTACTTAGCTTCTTTTTCACCTCCAAACTTCCGCTTCAAAATCCCGTTTCGCAATTCCACATGGCTTTCCCGTCTCGCCTACACAAAATGTCAATAAAATAATAATAATACTAATATTATATAAAAATGCAATTAATTATTAATTATAGTTAAGACGACTAATTATTATAAATTAGTAATTAAATGAGCTTTTAATCATTTAAGCACACAAAATCGAGTCGGATAACTTAATAAGACGGGGCTAAATCGTCCTAAATTAGGACGTTATCAACTGCTGCTGCCAAATTTCCAGGTATGTTGTTTTGTGTAATTAATTACTTAATTGATTTCATTTTGTTTGTTTCTTTACCATGGATGATTTAAAAATTGATTTTGATGGTTGTGCTTAATACTTTATTTGAAAGCATCAATTTCTAAGACTTTAACCCTAAACCCTAATTGTCGAATTTTTAATTAGCCCAGATTTTCGAACTTTTAATTAGTTGATTATTGTGTGCTTATTCTTTCTAGGATGGTGACCCCTTATAATATAGATGTGAGGCTTCATTGTGGTGGCCAATTTGAAAGGAAAAATGGTATAAGTCAATACACTGGGAAAGTGGTAGTACAACTGACTGGGATTTTGAGTACTAAATTGACTTATTGCATGCTAGTAACTGAATCCAAAAAAATGGTAGGACATGATGTAAGTGTCTTTATCTGGTACAAGAAGCATGGGTTATCTATGAGTGTTGGTAGAACAATTATACTTGGTGATAAGGATATGGCTGATGTTTTAAAGTCAAGGGATAAGGATAATAAGTTGGACTTGTATGTGACCACAAGAGTTTTACCTTTTGCAACTATCCCACCCATGACTGATGGCAGCACATCATCAGTTATTGGGCAAAAGAGAAAAGGCCTTACACTTAAGCCCAATCCTACAATACCCTTAAGAAAAAGCCCAAGACATAAAAGACTCATTCCTTCTGGAGAGCAAGAGAATGATGATGAAGTGGTGGTCTTTGAACCCCTAACCATAAAACCCATACAGACTATTTTGCCACAAAAAATCCCACCTAAAAAATTGCCAATTAGAAGAGCTGTGAATCATGGGAATGCCAAAGAAGCAAGGGTGAAAGGCAATAGTGTTGAGGTGAATGAACCAGTAGTTGGTGGATCTGTGGTGAATGAACCAATAGTTGGTGGATCTGTGGTGGAGGAGCCTGTGAAGGACTTAGGTAAGGGTAAGGGTAAAAAGACTGTGTTGGCTAAGGGTAAAGGTACAAAGAAGACTGTGTTGGCTAAGGGAAAGAGTAAAAAGAAACCAGTAAAACCAAGGAGAAAGGAGAAGGAGCCTGTGAAGGGTAAGGAAAGGGCTGTGTTAGAAGATGAAGACTTGGAGGAAGATGAAGATTTTGTTGTAAGTGAGGAGGACTCTGATCTTGATGGTTCTGAATTTGAGGCAGAGGAAGAAGATTTAATAGCTGAAGAGGTGTTTGTAAGTACAGAGGATAAGGGTAAAAAGAAAGTTGACTTTGTTGAAGAATTAGAGGAAGAAGCAGATCTATCTGATGATGAATTAAGGAGTCTAGATGGTTCAGATGATGATGGAAATGGAGATGGATATTGTATTTTCAATCCTATCACTGATTTGAAAAGAAAGGTGAAGCTTGATGCTGGTTTGAAGTTCAGGGATGTGGAAATACTAAGGCAAGCCTTGAGGATACATGCCATAGAAAACAGGTATGATTATTATTTCTTGCACAATGGGAAAACAAGATTAACTTGCTACTGCAGATATAAATGTAAGTGTGAGTGGGACAAGGTAAGAGCCAAAATCAGATGTGTATGTAAGAAATTCCTTTGTCCTTATAGAATTCATGCAACTAAGAAACCAAGGGAGGAGTACATAGTCATTAGAACAATGAACCTGAAACATACTTGCTCCTTCAAAGGTTACAACAAAAAACTCTCATCTGAATATTTAGCTGATAAATATCTTGAGGAATGGAGAGAAAATCCAACTTGCTGTTAAGTGCTTTTGTAAGGCGTGTTTATAGGGATTTGGGGGTGAATATCAGCTATTCACAAGCATGGTTAGCTAGGGCAAGAGCAAAACTGATGTTGTATGGTGATAGTGATGATGAATATGGTAGAGTCTGGGATTATGCATCTGCTTTGATTGAGTATAACCCAGGCTCAACAGCCATTGTGGTAGTTGATAATGTTGAGAATTCACCTCCACACTTCCAAAGAATGTATGTGTGTTTGAAAGCTTGTAAAGTTGGGTTTCTGGTTGGGTGTAGGCCCTTTATTGGGGTTGATGGGTGCCATCTGAAAGGGGCATACCCAGGGATGTGTTTGGTAGCAGTTACAATGGATGCCAACAACAACATATACCCTGTGGCATGGGCAGTTGTTGAGGTTGAGAATAGAGAGACCTGGATATGGTTTCTGAGCCTTCTAATGGAGGATGTAGAGAAGGAGGATGGTGCAGGATTGACAATAATGTCGATGAGGCAGAAGGTTAGTTTGTTCTCTTCTACTGTAATCTTTTTCTAACATTTGATCTCTTATATTGTCTAATATAATCTTACACTGTTATTTTGTTGACAGGGTCTTCTTGAGGCTTTCACCACAGTCACTCCAAAGGCTGAGATCAGATTCTGTGTGAGACATATTTGGGCAAATTTCAAGCAGCAGTTTAGTGGTCCAGTTTATAAGGAGGCCTTTTGGAATGCTGCCAGAGCCACTACCATTGTAGAATTCAAAAGAGAGATGGAGGGAATCAAGTTTTTGAGCCATAATGCCTATGCTTATCTAGCCTCAATTCCAGCTAAACATTGGTCAAGACATGCTTTCTCTACTACAAGTAAGAACAACAGTTTACTGAACAATATGTGTGAGTCTTTCAATGCTGTCTTGAAAGATGCAAGAGATAAGCCAATAATAACTTTCATGGAGTGGATAAGGAGGTATATTATGAAGAGGCACTATGAGAAGAGAGTTGGGGTTCAAGGGTATGAGGAAAGAGTCATGCCATCTGTGACTAAATATCTAAAGTGGGTTGACAATGAGTCAAGGTTCTGTAGCTTTCTTCCTTCTATCAGTGGTGAGTATGAAGTTAAACAAAGAGGGGTTCAAAAGGCTGTCAACTTGGGGAAGAGAACATGCTCTTGCAGGCATTGGGAGCTCAGTGGGTTGCCATGCCCACATGCCAAAGTTTGCATTATGGATCAAAGAGAAGAGGTGTTGGACTATGTGGATGAAGCTTACACAAAGGCCATGTATGTGAGAGCTTTTGAGCATGCCATAGCAGCCATGCCAAGTTACCAGGATTGGGAAAAGGTTGGACAGGTAGCCCCTCTCCCACCTCCTTTTAAGAGGCTACCTGGTAGGCCAAAGATGAAGAAAAGAAGAAGAGAGGCAGGTGAGGAAAGCAGTGGAGCAACAAAAAGAATGCCCCAAAGACGGGCATGTGGGAAATGTGGGATGTTAGGCCATAACGTGAAGAGTTGTAAGAACCCCCCCATGGCTCAAGAGACTGAAAAGTTGAGAACTACAAGGTCTAAAAGCACCTCTGCCTGGAGCAACAAAGTGAGAGATGGAGTTGCAAAAAGGGCAGCAAAAAGACAACAAGATGCAACAATGGTTCAAGCCATTAATGCAGCCAGTAGTAGCCAACAACCGCAATACCAAGAAAGTCAAGCAAGTGCAAACAATGCTCCAAGGAGAAAGCTGGCATTTGAAGATTAAACATGTTGGTTTAAATTAGTTAAGACAAAGTGATGGACCTTTAATTTATGCTTTGAATTATGTATGACTTTTATGCTTTGAATTATGTAAGCGTTTTATGCTTTGAAGTAGGCAAGACAATGTAAGACTTTTATGCTTTCAGTTCTATGTTAAGTTCTTGCAAGAATTTGATAACATAGCCTTTTCATTGATATCATGCTGAAAGAGTTACAACTTAGAATTGCTCAAGACATTAGATCAACCTTTGAGCTTTAAGCTTGAGTACTACATCATTACATATCATCAAAACTTCAACAAGATGTTAAGAAAAACTATTCCAACACAAACAAACATAAACCACCTAAATGACAACCAATAACTAACCCTACTGACACACTCCTCTTCTACATTAGGACTCTTCAATTTCCTTATTAAATCATCACTAGTTTCTTTAAGATTCTGTCAATATTCCTGTAATTGAGCATTTTCACATTTTAGCATCTTCAAATCGCACTCCAACATCTTCTTCTCCAAAATCAGATTATTGATAAGATCCTTCTGCCATTCATTTTGTTGTTCATCATACCACTTAAAGAACCCACATCCTCGCATGTTTGTAGCCGGGTTTGAATTTTTGCAGGTGAGAAACCTCCTTCCTGGATTATCTACAGTGGACGACTTCAACAATGCCAATGGAATGCCGCACTTGCATTTACCAACAAAACCCTTCGACATTTCTGTAATTGAATCTGGGTATAACAAACCCTAAATTGAAACAAAATGACATATAAATTAAAGGAATTGAAGACAAAATAATTAAAAATAGTTACCTGAACCAAGGAGAGAATGAGAAAATAGTGGTTGTGACAATGGGTGCGAATAAGAAAAAAAATGGTGAATAAAGATTTTGGTGTGCACAAAATGAAGAAAATAAAGACAGTCTAATACTGATAGAAGATGACTGATTTAAAAGGGGGGAAAGGGGTAAAGAGGGAAGACAATAAATGACTTAAGATGAGAATTCAAATTGAGTGGCTCAGATTGACTGTTATGACTTAATTAGGAGATTTGGTAGTGTTTTTGATCCGAAGCAAATATAGTGGTAGTAGTTATGAAACCAAATTTATATTGGTAGTAGTTCTCAAAAACTTGTATTAGAAATGTAATACTCCCTCCAATTCACTATAATCACTACAAAAAATTATGGCACAATACTTAAGAAAGATCAATATAAAACAATAAAGGACAAAGGGTGGGGTTTGTGGGTAGGAGAGAGGGTGAATTATTAGGAGTTAAATAAGGAATTGTGGGGCCAAAATATTAAAGAAAGTAATAAAATAGGAGTAAAAGAGTTGTGTGTGGTTTGTTGGTAGGAGAGAGGGTGAATAAAATAAGAGTAAAAGTTACCAAAAAAGGAAGTGTAGTGATTACTTGAATAATCCGTTTTGGGAATGTGTAGTGATTATAGTGAATTAGAGGGAGTAGTTATCAAAAAACCCTTGTAGATATATTCATATCATTATATACAATTTTTTTAGCATTCATAAAAAAATCAGGCTCGGTCGGTGCCTCTGCCTCAGGTGGAACAATTTTGAGGACATGTCAAGACATTAACTAGTATAGAACCGAAATGATTTGTCACATTCCTTGATTTAAATAAATAATTACGGAGAATTTCCATGGACTATTTTTTCTTTAAAAACAAGTACCTCAAAATAAACAGTCTTCAAGGTCAAAGGTAGTAAAGTTAAGCTAAAAAAAGTTAAGCTAAATTATACTCTGCCGCATCACAGGGGAGCTGAAGAAGCTGTTAACAACACAAAGTGGATTGCATCACCGGGACTAAGAGAATATGCATCTTAATTTGACGGCGAAATCATGGGAGTAGCACAGCACAATTCATGAGTACATTCAGCAAGCAGGTCAATTCACTGCCGGACAACACACTCAACTGAATGATGTTTATGAATGACCAACCAGAAATCAAACCAAATGATCCGCTTGCCAAATCTAACGAACATCGCCACTGCAGCTAAAACAAGTTCTTAAGACTTGAGGGTTTTCCTAAGCAATTACCTAGATCCTAGATTGTACCAAGTACTAGAAACTTTCACAGACGCCAAAATCAACAAGATAAGAGAGACGTGAAATCAGTCCAAGAAACATCTAGAAAGTCGGGAATGATCTTTTGTTTGTGCAGGCAAGGCAGGGCATGTACTGCTTCATTTCCTAAGCTCGAGCGAGCAGGCTTCATCTTCGCACCCTTGCCATGAAACCATATTTTGCATGTGTCACAACAGATCCAGAACTCGCCTGATGCATAGGTCTCGCCGAAGGCCCCACACGATGTATCTCTCGGATTTTCCACTAATCCACCTTCCTCCTTTGGTTGACTTGCCTTTGCATGCTTGACCTTCATTCCTGGGTGCTGCTGCTTTCAAAAGTCAACAAGATAAATATAACGTGGAGAAAAGTCGAGATAATGTCCAAAAGTGATCTACCAATTTCTTCCTATACACTTCTTACTACCTGTACGAGTAATTTGGGCGGGGTACAGGACTGATCACATGGGATTATTAGGGTACAGGTCACTCAAATACGGAGTATAAAATAGTGCTATATCAAAGACGGAGATCAGATTTTTACCGATTTGGTGCTTGATTTTGACTTGGCACAGCTGTGATTTGAGACCGTCGACCTCTCCACTTGCTTCTTAGCATTACCAGTAACAGCTTCAAATATAGCCGGGAAGTCATTTATCATATTGAACAGCCGCCTCCTGCAAATTCAACAAATAATGAGATGCGAGTAGGACGATGTATAGAGTTTAGTAATGTAGCACATTAACAATGACACGAAAGAGTTGTAAAGACTAAACTCAGGAAAGGAGTCAAATAACTCCTTCGCCTCATAGATGCAGAAACAGAACATCTCGAAGAGATGAGAAACCAAATTACTGAATGTAAAAAACTAAAAATTAAACAAACATCATAACAGTGACATACGACAACCTGAAGTCCTAAACACTAGACGAACATGGATGGTAACCATTAACCAAGGCCAAAAAAGAAAACATAGCATAACCATTACGACAGAACTTACTATAAAATACTACCTCCATTACAAATCTATGTCCACATTTGACTTAGCTGAACCAACCGATATCAAATTTGACCATGAACTTTTGCCAAAATTAATATATTAACCCAGGAGCATAACAGCAAATGAATACGAAAACACACAAACAAATATACAAATCAACTTAACCTATCAGTTTTATCAAAGACATACCTAGCACCAAAATAAAATGCAACAGAAAGCAACCACGCATCACTGTGTACAACAACCAACACCAGCCAATCCTTGCCTTGCATCCTGTCCCTTGCAAAGTTGATGCCCAATGGCGGCCCTGGGAGCTCAGGTGGGACCTCCCATTGCTCACTCGGAAACCATACAAACATAGATTTTCTTTCCCTGCAAAGCACAAAACTTGACTTTAACCGACAAACTGAAGATTAAAGGGTGAAAAATGAACAAAACATAGACCAGCTAAAACAAAATACCGTTGGAAACAACAATACGTAAAAGATAATTATTTCCTATAAATGAAGTATCACAAGCTATTGACAGTGTTAGATATATAACTACTGTGCTAATACAAGCATGCACACCATCCTTTATTATATTATTTCTGTAGACTGCAACAAACTCTTTTTCAATATCTCGATTGAAACCAATTGAATTGATATACAAAGTGAGCAATCAACAAAAGAAGAACACAGAAAGATTACTGCGTTAAAAAGTAATGTCGAGTAGCATGAAACCAGCAGAAGGATTTACGCAAGGTAATCCACACAAACTAGATAACCAGAAACAATTAAGATTACCATATAATGATCATTGTACACAACCCAAAGCCAATAATAAAAACGATATTAAGGAAATAAGCAGTGCCTTTAATAGACAAGCAAGAAATAGACAAGCAAGAAACAGGTAACACAATAAGCAAAAGCCAACCCAAGTTACATGAATCAACACACACACATATCACCCAAAATGTTCATTCCAACTATGACCAAGAGGACAATATGCGAACCTGAAAGGAAAAAGACCAACTTCATCATTAACAAAACCCGCATGGATCTCACAACCACACATGCTACAGACCATCAAACATCACCTTACCATGTTCAACATTAAACACAAAATTGTAAGACATCATCTCAGCTCAAATCTAATTCACTAATCATTAAAAATAAATCAAACAACAAATTTTACATCAAAAAGAAAAAAACAGAATTACACACCTGATGGAGTATGCTCCGTTGAAGGTTGGCTTTGGGGGAAGGAGGGGTTCCCGCCTGATGTAGGCATGGCTCGTGCATACTCACATATACCACGGAGCATCGTGTCAGCGGTACCTTCGGTTATATCAATTTTTAACCCCAGGGACCTACATAAATCCTCAAGTGCTACGATCACCAAACTTATCGGAATTCCTCGGTAAAAGCAACCCGGAATTGCAAACCTATAGACTCCAAGATTACTGGTAAGTGATATTTCAGGGTCAACTCTGCAAGCGATCCTAACTTCTTCTATATGGACGGCCGCCAAAGCCCCTTGAATATCAAACAAGCCTGCCCCAAAAGAATTATCGTCTCGGTTTATAATTGGATACTCTATAAAGCCACAATCAGGGACATGGCGGGAACTCACACGTCCTTCAGTGCGACAAAAAGTGTAAGTATCTTCAGAAATTGCACACTTAAGCAATTGCATTCCGTCCAATGGTGGATTTTTCCGGAAATGGGCAACTTTCCTCTTACCAGAATCTTTCACCGAAAAGATTGCTATACCCTTCTTCAAAGCCTCTTCATTACTTAATAGAGATGCCGCACAACGGGCAGGACAGAGCTCTTCCCCATCCTCACGAGAAAATTCAATCCAGAAAGTGAACATTGGTTCAGGAGCATCAATGTAAGTCCTAACATCCAGCCCACGTGTTAATATTAATGTGATGTCGTTATGGTTGAAAATTATCGTTCCAGTCAAAGTACCTTCTACTTGATCACTATGAAATCTTAGGATTGTTACTCTCACAGTCATTCTACACAAATTTTCCCAACAAAAAGTTCGAAGTGGATCATCATTAGGCAACAGAGAAGTAATTTGCGTTGAATGCTTAGTATGTGGAGGGTTCTCATGCTTGGGTTTTGAGATTAGTGGAGAGGAAGTCTTGTTTTTCAGATAGTTAATCACATTTAGAAGCAACGAATTAGCAGAAACTTGGCCCTCCCCAATAATCAACTCAAAGCGCTTGCACAAAGTTGAGAGTACACGTGAAATCCACCTAATAGAAATTCCTTTGACTATGGGACTCGCGTGATAAATGTGGTGATCTGCCAAAAGATCCCTCCTACTACCTTCTGGATGGCTAATCTTGCAAACACGATCACATGGGCCTACATGCACAGCGATTAAATTGCCATCAAGATCAAACAAACCTGCCCCCTTGGCATTATGATCACTTGCGATTGCATACTCCACGTATGTAAGTATGGGAGCATCAAACACAAATTCATGATCCTGGACATTTCGCGAAGTCACTCGCCCCGTCACGAAAGAGTACCTATTCTCAAAGTTATTAGCACACATGATAATTTGCATGCCATTAACCAAGTCACTCTCGCGAAATTGGGCAACTTCTCCTCTCCCAAGAGGGTCTTCCACATATAACAATGCCAAATGCTCACCCAGCATCAAATTTTCATTCGTAATAAGATGTGCCACCAAAGAATCACAGCTCACCCCTTCCACCATTCTATTGCTTGTATTATCACAAAATTGGACCTCAAAATCTACTCGCTCCACCTCATAGTTGAAAACATTTTGTACAACTCCGCCACAAGTCAAAACTATGGTGATACCCTCACTTTTGCCAATTATCGTTCCACTCTTGAACGAAATCATAGTACGGCCCGAATAAAAATGAGTACATGCCTTTATTTTTACCGCTTTTTTACAATGAACCGCCCAAGGAAAGCCTTCCAGTGGGTCAAAGGGACGTGAGTGGCACGGGGCCAGAGTTGGAGTGTTGGGTGTAGAATGTTGGTCAAGGCAGCGGGATGAGGAGGGTAAGCATGGAAGTGGATTGATATCTGCAAGGTATGTTGTATTTGTGGACACGAGTTGGAGATTAAAAGCTGGAATCAATCCCCTGAGTACTTCCAGTACTGGAGCAATGGGGATGCCTTTTACAAGATGAGTCCTGTATTCAAATGTATAACCAGCTAATACGTCCTCACCAATCCTTGATTTTACAATCCCAGGTCGACACATTAATGTGCTAATACTCACTAGAATAGCCAAGATATTTCCATCCATGTCGAATACTCCAGACCCGGAAGCACCAAACTCACAGGCGTCTAAGGTGAACTCCACACACGTGGGTATCAAATTTTCATCCAAGCCAAACAGATCAGTTCTAGAAGATCGGCAATTCACCCGTCCTGTGAGGTGGGAGAAGTGCTTTGAAGGGAACATATTTGAGCAAGTGAAAACGGGCATGACCTCAACAACAGGTACATTACGAAAATGAGCAGCAACCTTGTTAATCGAAACACTTACTTTTACTTTTAATACAGCTATGTCTTGGAGGATATGTGTGTTAGTATCTGTAAGTAAGGTTGCTGGATAAGAAACATCATCACTGCAATGCCCCTCGTCGTCGGGAAAACAAACCGAATACGTAGGTTCTGAATATGGGGCAACGTCATTGGGAGCTAAGCATATATGTCCACAAGTTAAGATTAAGACAGTTTGGGTGCGAGAACAATTGTAAATTACTGTTCCGGTTCCAGAACCACGTACAACATGACCCGAGGTTGTACGATTCCTAATGTTTATCCTCGCAACCATACTACTCAATTTAGCCCATGGGTATAATTCAAAGGGATCCATTTCAAATTTCTAGCACTTATTATATTAGGAGAAATTCAGCTAAATTGATGATTTTCCCCCAAATTAATTGAAAAGAATCAAGTACGGAACCCTAGAACCAAATATCTTACCTAAAAATAGACGTTTGATGAGTGTTTGACTATCTTTTGACAAGAAATATGTATTTAGGGGTAAAAATTGAAAACCCTAACCTTTTCCGACGAACCCTAGAAACAAGTGAATCGATATGGAGTGTGTGTTCGAGGGATGATAATGGCGGAGAAGAGAATCACGGTGGTCGATGTTAGACTGTCTGGTGAAGTGGTGGTGGTGGTCGTCGTCGTCGTCGTCCACCGCCTATGGTGGAGTCAGGAGGAGTGGTGGTCTCGCTATTGAGTTTTCTTGGTTTTTGTTGGTTGTAGTGAATGAATAAGGTTTCATCGACAAAACGACACTGTCTCTACTTAATTTTTATTTTTATTTTTATTTTTATTTTTATTTTTAACTAGTGAGAAAGGGCAACATTTGCATTTGGTTCAAATTGACAAAACCATTCAAAGACATTTAGTAATTGGCAGATTACGGTTAGTGAGAAGGCCGTGTTTTATTAATTTCGGCATAATTACGGAGTATATTGCAAAAACAAATTATAAATGACGGATTTTATCATAAGATTTGACTAGCATAATTAGCAGAATTAATTGGAGGGTTTGGTAGTTGGCAAATTACGATTAGTAGATTGTTAATTTTCTTTATAAAATGGAGAAAACTTTCGTGTGTGTTTGGCCTAACTTTTTAAAGTGTTTTTGGACTCAAAAGTATTTTTTGGCCAAACACATCCTATATTTAAAAGTTAAAAATAGCTTCTAAAAAACTCAAATAACATCATTTTGCCCATAAAAATAGAAACAACAATTTGATGGTTCTGATTCTTGGAAACTGCTTTTAAGAAATTAAACAAAAACTCATCTTTAACAATCTCGGCCAAACATGCTCTTCATACTATACAATATGCTGGGATAAGCAGCATATTGACCCCAAATATGTTGTTTCAATATGTTGTTTACCAAATACTAAACTTAGCATATTAATTGGTCAAACATGCTAAAACCCTTGAATATGTTAAAAATTGGTCAATATGCTGTTTACCAAACAGCGCCATAATGAACGTAAGATTATGATGTAATAATACACTATTGTCTAGTTTGTGGGCTTAATTTTTCTGAACTGAAAATATAGAAGATGAACTAAATTTGAAGAGCTTAACTTTTAAGAACTAAAATGAACTTATAAGAGCTTAACTTAATGAAAAATGGGTATGAATTGAGTTTAACTTTTTTGAATTGAATTTGTAAGAGGGTTGGTTGAACTAACTTAAATGAGCCCGATTTTTTTGAACTGGATTTATAAGAGCCTAAATTTTCTCAACTGATCTTATAAAAGTTGAACTTTACTTAAAGTGAGTAGCAACTTGACTTAAAGAGAGTGACTTTAAATCAAAAAGTGCATGGCTTAACTATTAAGTAGAAAATCTAACTCTTATCGAAAGCGATCAAATAGGATAACTGAAGTTGATTTAAAACTTGGAGTTCAAACTTATAGGACGATAATAACATGAAAGTTCGTTAATCTTAAAGGTAGAAACTTCTTACTCAGAGTGCAAACAACTCAAATCAAAATACTTAGCTATCTTCAATTTGTAACTTATAAGTTTTGTTGATTGCTTTTGGTTAAAGTGGAATGGATTGGGTCTATTATATTCTACTATCACTAATTCTCATAGTAAACGGGTCTCTCAATCAGTCTCTTATTAATTAGGTTAATGCAAGACATCTTACTTATTATTTTTTTTTTATATAATAGATTGTTAAGTGTCTTTTATAATAGTTTGATTGTAACACCCCGACTCAAACCGGGTCGGGAGCGGTTACTTATGATAGCTCACCAGGCTGTGTACATGGCCCACAGATCAACACGGGTCCTTTATAGCGCATTTTGTCCTCACTCATGCGCATCCCGGGAACCTTCCCAGGAGGTCACCCATCCTAAGACTACTCCCAGCCAAGCACGCTTAACTGTGGAGTTCTTTTGCATGGATAACCATAAGACCATGCCCAAGCAAGGTCACCAACCGAGTCGTGACCTTGTTGGGTCATGCTAATGACGTCTTAAACTAGGATTAAGAATGTAATTTGGGTGACCTTGAACAAGTGAGGGTCAGTTTGTGCCCCTCAACAAGAATGGTGACCTTGTACGTGACGTCATCTGATTGGTTTTCCACCAAAAAAAAGTACAAGCCAAAAAAAATGTGCAGGAAAGTCTGATGCGTTGCTCCTTTTCCAACCATGTCTGCAGAGCCTTTGCTTCTTTTCTGCCAAAAGAGAAGAAAAATTACAATAACTAAAATTAGAATTTTAAATCAAAGTAAAAACAGAAAAAATATAAGCATACAAAAAGGGACTATATTTCTTATTTATCTATAGAATGAACTCAATTTTGAAATATTTTGAATCATTTTTTTTTTAAATATTCTCATAAAAGCCCTTAAATATACAACTAATTGGATAGTAATTACATTAAAATCAATTATATTATTTACCTCAAATAAGGTTGTAACAATAATGGTTGATGATAACGATGGTTGTTAAGGTGAAAATTAAAATACGAGTACCATATTGGAGTAGTTATTTTTTTTTTAAAGATATTTACAAGTTAGTAAATTGAAAAAGCATGAGAGAGTTTTGGTGGGGTAAAGAATGTGGAAAATGATTGGAAAGTGAAAAATGATTGGGTTGGTGACCTAGGTCGTGACCTTCTGCTTGGGAGGGTGAAAGTGGGTCGAGATAATTAAGGTAGGATTAAGGGCTAAAACGTTGGTGACCCAGTTAGTGTGACCTTACCTGGGGATGGTCTAAAAGAAAGTGCAATTTGTTGATATGAGTAGTACTTACAATCCCTTTAAGCACTAGTCAGATTTTAAGCATATCAATGGATTTTTTCAAGGGAATACCCCACCCGAATAACTCATTCGGTTCAGTGAAGTATTACATTGATAGTGTCATAGACTAATAAAAGTGTACCACGGGAAAATGTCATTTTGCTTTATCTCAAATAATTGATAAAATTGGCAAATACAATAATAATGACGAAAAAAATGACATTAATTATCCCATGTTGCCTATTATTTTTTCTGTCGCAGTCAATAATTTACACTTATTTTATTTTCCCCGATGTATACCTCCAATTCTATAGTTTATGAGCATTATAATAAAGTTTTTGAGTTTTGTTTTAAAGTTTTTGAATTTTCTTATAAAGTTTCTGAGTTTATTCACTCAAACATATAAGTTTTGTTAAATTACAGTAAAACTCAAAAACATTACATACTCCGTATAAGTTTTGTTAAATTTGAGTTATGATGAAAAAAATTAAAATATAACTTATTAACTTTAATATGCTCAAAAAATTACCAATCCTCAAAAACAAAAAAGTTGGAGGTAATACATCCGATGTATGTTCCTTTCCTTGTATTATTACTGTAATTATTATTAACACTCAAGTATGAAATTTTATTGTTCGCGGTAAAAAATGCATATCCACTTCTTTTATGTTCATAATACACTTATGACTTATGAGAGATCAAGATTTCTTCACCTCTATAAATTCAGTGCAAGCAACCTAAACCCTACTAGGATTTATGTCCTATAAATAAGGCGAAAAGGAGAAGAGAAGGATTCATTCAATTTCGCAACCGTAGGCATTGTACTAGCATAATAGCTGCACCTTAAGCTCATTGTATTCGTCCTCCTCGTAGAAGAAGCTAGTGCAATGTTTGGAGTGGTACCGTCCCTTCCCGCGGTAGTTTCCCACATTAAGTTTTCCGCGTCACCAAAGGCCTTTGTGTTATTTGCTTACTTACGTATCTTTACTCGCTTTACATACGACATACATTCAGAATAACGAGTAAGACTACTTTGACCTACACTTGAACTAATCCGGTAGTAAAATACCAAAACAATTGTAATGCATTTTACTATTACATTGCTACAAATCTACAATAATTGTCGCGAGACTTATCTTCTACAGTAATTTGATATGGTGAATAGATGATAACCAAAATATTTTAACGGATAATTCACGTAGTACCCAACTATTGTCACTTTACACATGATAACTAGACCTGTTCAAATGCGGGCTTGGGCCGGACATGGGCCAGGTCATAAAGAGTAAAATGTCTTTTTATAAGAGTAAAAGTAAATGATTTAAATACTAAATGGGCCTAATGGGCCGGTCCACGGGCTTTTCTTGTTGTCCAATCCTGCCCATTTAACTTGGCGGACCGGGCTTGACCCGCCCTCTTAATTTTTCGGGTAAAAAAACCTTGTCCAAGCCCACTTAAGGGCCAATGGACGGGATGACCCATGAACATCTATAATGATAACCAAAATTTTAAGTTTATTTACATAATAAACTTTATGTTTGATTTTCATCCGTAACTGTCTTTTTTACACAAATTCTCATTTGTGACGGGTATATATCCGTCGCAAGATTGCGACGGTCAAATATTACTCATGTGGGTAGATAAGACAAAACCAGAGTGCCTAGGAAGTAGCAAACTGTTTTGTCTTATTCTACCCACATTGCTAGTATTTGACCTGTTGAAAGTTTGTGACGAATATCTCCATCACAAGGGAGACTTGCTGCTCCTTTTATCACTATAAAAAAAATATTCAATTGAGCGTAATTCCTAGACCGGACTTGAAAATGGGCCAAATTTTGTTCTAAAATGATTATCTTGTCATACTCTATAATTTGACGAAAAAAATGTCGACTATCGTTTTTTTTTTTGCACGAAAATCTCAAATCAATCATAACATTGATCTTAAATTTCCGAATAACCATTTTTGTTTTGTCAAATTATAGATTTCGAAGAGTAATCAATTTTTTTTTATTTTATTTTTTTTTTGGCAAAATCCGATCTATGATCTACTCCCTCTCATTCACTATTTTCTTCCCATTTGAAGTGGGCACATGGATTAAGAGAGGGCAGTATAATATTGATATATATATATATATATATATATGAGTGGGGTTTGATGTTTGGAGAGAGGTATGAATAATTAGGATTATTAAATATTACTCCCTCCATTCATATCCAAATCGACATTATACCATTTTGGTCCATTCAAAACCAAACTACCACTTTCTATTTTTGGCAAGTTGGCCCACATCAAAACACCCTCAAAACTTGGTCCATTAATATTTTATTAATATTTTGGTCCATTAATTACCTTTTGGTCCATTAATACCCTTGTAAAGTTGTCCTTTTATTAATATTTTATTTTTCTCTTAAAACTTGTGCAAATATGATAATGTCGATTTGGATATGAATGGAGGGAGTAATTAATAAAGGAGATACGTGGAGTTTGGTTTTGGAGAGAGGTAAGAATAATTAAAATTAAATATTAATAAAAGATATGGTGGATGGAGAGAGCCAGGGGTATAATATTAATATAAACTTTCCCAGAAAAGAAAAGGGAAGAAAACCTGAATAATCCGTTTTAGGTAACTAGTTGTTGAATTTGCTTGGCGGTCTGATCTAACGCAGTTGTATTGTTAGGTAAAATTCAATGCGGTGAAATTGTTCATTTTCAATAATTTAATTGTAAGTGGTGCTCATTTTCCATCTTTTTGTTTCCTCCTCTCGTATTCCTGATTTATTTTGTTTTTCATTATCAACATATTCCACCTCGTTTCCGTCCTCTCACTTCCTCCTACTCCTCAACCGTTCATTATTTCTCGTTCCCTTCCTAATCCTCTTCTTGTCTCTTGTCCTTTGTACTACTTACTCCTTTTCCATTTCTCCTGAGGCTACTCTTGTTCTACTCTTCCTTTAACTTCATATAAGGTGGACACTTAATTTGAGATTATTTTAAAATTATTTTTAAGTTGGGGGTAATTTTTGAAAGCTTTAATAATTTAGATGCTCGAATTGTATATACTCCCTGCATTCAAATCCAAACTTGAAATTTCACTATCCGACACTCTTTGTGGGTTTAGTGAATCTTTGAAACTCTGTCAAATATATAAATGATAATATAGTCATGTGTGATCTTGTTTTATTCGTCTCTTTAAATACGATAATAATATCAAATTTTTATAATTTGTCATTATGTATAAGTGTATAACTATAGATATTACCGTTACAAAACACGTATCGACGAATGAACCATGACATCATGCGAAGTTTGGATTTGAATAGAGGGAATATTAATTAACTTCGTAAATGACCATTTGTCAAATTATAGAAACTTAACGATCGTTATAGAATCTTAATGCTCCCCTAATAAACATGTTTTCCTTTCTCGACATCTTTTTAAGTAAATCGTAAGTAAATCGTGGTCTCTCCTCTTACTCTTCTTCCCCTAAATTTATTTTTTTAACCTCTTCATTCTCTTTGCTACTTGTTTCAGTACTCTCACTTCTCTTTCGTATCTTTTTTCCTTACCCTCTTAATAACCTTTTCTCCTTCCCTTCACCATCCTCTTTCTCCTCAATACTATATGTGCCCCTCTCATTTCTCACATGGTTCTTCTTTCTTTAGCCCTTATAATGCTCTTTTTTCTCCGCTGACTGATTCGCTTCATCTTTACATACTACCTCCTTATAATACTCTAATTCCCAACATTTCTTCTACTTCTATTTCTCAGCCTATTTTTTTTTTCTCTATTTTTCTCATTCTTATTTTCCCTCCATCTCCTTTCCTCCTTCTCCTCCTCACTTAAACCCATTTTCTTCTCATTTATCAGCCGTCTCTTCTTTCCTTAACCCACATACTTCTTATTTTGCTCCACTTACTTCATTAACTCTTTATTTCTTATATTTTCGTCTTCAATATATATTTTTTTCACCTTTTTTACTCTTACTCATTTTTCCCATTTCATATTTGTGTCTCTACTACTCAATTACCTCTTATTTATTTCACACATATTCATAATTTCTCTATCATAATACTCTTATCTCCATCATGCCTTTTGTTTTCTCTCCCTTAGGATATTTTTGCTCGTATTCTCTCATGTTAGTCATTTTTCTTGCATTTCCTCTCTCTTTCTCCTCCTCATCCTTACCACTCAATCACATCTAATTTTACTATTACCTCTTATTTTCCTTACGTCATATTTTTTTTTGGCATACTTCTTCTCCTCTTTCTCCTTACTTCTCATGATACTCTTAGTTCCATTATTATTTATGTTTTTCTTCCTCAACCTTTTGCTCCTTGTCACATCTCTTCTTACCCTTTTATTTCTCCTTCCCATTATCCTCAGTATCATCCTTACTACTCCCGCTTCATCACAATGTTTATCACGTTTACTTTATACACGGTCTCCAACGTCATAGTTTGGCCGTCTTTTTCTGTAGCCGTAGATGACGTTTTTCGTCAAAAATATAATTTTTGGAAAAATATTTTAACTACGAATGTGAATATCCTATTGCTATATTCTCATTATTTATACATTTTAAAATATTGACGATCAAACTTTTTAAAGTTTGACTCTTAAAAAGGTAAATGTGATAAACATTATGATAAGGAGGGAGTACTATTTTTCTACTCGTTTTTCTTCTATATCTTGTTTCCATAACCTTCATAATACTTTTTTTTTCTACATTTACTCATTTACCTTTACTTTCACTATCCGCCACAACATTTTGTTCTTTTATTTCATCCGTTTTCTTTCTCAACATAGTTCTTTACTCATTCTCTCCTCTTACTCCTTCCCCTCCCTAATATTCATTTCTTCCTTATTTCTTCATTTCTTAACATTTATAATACTCTTATTCCCTTTATTTCTTGTGTTTCCTTTCCTCATTACTCGCGCCCAGTTTTTTTTATACATTTTCATTCCATTCCTTTTTCTCCTACTCCTTCTCAACCGTACTACCTATTTTCCTCTCATTTCTGACCCATCTTTTCTTTCGTTATCACTCATTGTACCCTTTTGGTTCGGTTACTCCTTCCTCTCTTATTTCCTTATCCCTTATTATTTTTTTAATATCCCAATTCCTTAATTTTTACATTCCTCGACATAATTATTCTTGTCTATTCTTTTCACTGCCTCTCCACCTTCCTATTATTCATAACCCATTCCTTAATTTTTACATTCCTCGACATAATTATTCTTGTTTATTCTTTTCACTGCCTCTCCACCTTCCTATTATTCATAACCCTCTAATTTAAAAAAAACCCTTATAACCTTTTTTTATTTATTTATTTTCATATTAATACATAAATAAAGTTTTAGTAAAAAAACTAAGGAGGTTTAAATCAGAGCAAAAGAAAAAGTAGTGTGATGTGATGAGAAATTAAATTAACTACGTAAGTTACTTAGTTAGTCCTCTAATTCGGTCTTTTGTTTGTCTTCTTATTTTGGAACTTAACAAATTTTATGTTTTTTTTATCTAACTTAAAATTTTGTGGTAAAATATCTAAGTACAATAAGATACTTTTTTTTTTGGGTCCTTTAAATCGATTTAAAAGTATTGAAAAATAATCATGGGAAGAAAATCGTTAACTATCGCATTTTCATAGTTTACTGTGTTGTAACATGAAGTGTTAGTAGTAGTATAAGTACATGAGGTAAAAAAGAAAATATATAAATAAATGACAAGAAGAAAATGATTAAAGATGGAGTATTGGTATCGTAGGTGGTGTGTCTTGTCTTGTCGTTATCTCATTGACAATTGACATTTGACAAGGTGTCTTGTCGTCTCATTTTTCCTTTAATTTACAATGTGTCGTACTCTAATTTTTCATTTAATTACCTTCACCAAAAATCCAAATGTTCAATGATTAGTATTCTATAAAATAGTAACTCACTAATTCACATTTAAAAAAAAAAAAGGGTAAACGCTACGAAGTAATCTTTATTATATCAGTCTTGTACAACCGTTGTACACATATTTATAAAGTTCTTTGTAAAATAAATTAAATGCGATTTATTATACTCCCCTCCACTTCCGTGAGCTAACATCTCAACCTTCTCCTTATTATACTCACTAATTCACATTTTTTTTTTTTTAAAAAAAAAAAGGGTAAATATTACAAAATAATCTTTATCATATCAGTCTTCTTCTCCTTTTCCAAAAAAAACATCCCGACCTTCTCCCAAATTGCATCATTCCATTAGAAGACAAAACCAAAGAACAATGATTGGAGAAAGAATGTAATTAATAGCCATTTATGTGGTACTCACTATACAAACAAGGTGTAATTGACCGAATCATTGAATAAGACTCGTTTTTCAGCCCAGATGAATATATAGCAAACTACTTGACCTTAGAGGCTTAGAATGTCAAAGAATGTCATGCCTTGTTACTGGTGTTTGTCAAATGTGTACCTCTTCCAGTACCAGACGACTTCCACGAAATATCAGACACCTTAGTAAGAAAGCACATCCCGGTGACTTTGATCTGGAAATGTGACACATCTGAAGACTTAACACTTCGGGCACAGGAGGTATCCACTCTGCAAGCGAAATTTTGAATTTCGACGTTACGTGGAAGTCTCATCTATGAGTCAAGAAGCATAGGCTAAGAAGATTCAGAGTACATTATATTCTTCTTATTCTATACGGTCTAATGCATGGGTAGACTAACATCACAAGCCTAATGCTATTAACACTAATGATACGATGGACAGTAAAACTACTACGCGTTCGTGACTTACCGCTTTACACGATGGGCATTGACGATAGATTCTATTAGTTGGGGACTTTACATTCCTCTTCAGTCCATTGCAAAAATCACAAAGCCGCCATCCTGTTCCGTTGCAGCCTTGCAGGGCTCACACAAAATTCCGAGCTTTTCCTCCTATGTAACAATCATACAAATTCGTAAAAACAAATTCTATAATAGATAAGATGTCCTAAATTTTAAGAACAAGAAGGATATAGAAGTATCAAATAAGATGTCCTACGATTCAAACGAATATGCCTCAATTTTGTACACATTCAAACAGCTTTCAAACACCACTATCACGAACCCGAAACAGCTTCATTTTCATAAGTTACCCCACTCTCACACTTAGGAGTTAGCTACAAACTTTTGCAGAAACATCATCCTTCAGAAAACTAATCTGTACGTACTCCGTACTACACGAAAGAAGCCAAACAAGCTAATCTGCGCCCATACGAGAGCCACATAGTTGCTGTAGTTGTCTGAAAATGCCCACTTTCTCTTGGCACAACTACTAAGAAATGTGAATGGGTTCGCCACTTTACAAACAAAAGACCTACGATAACTGAGAGTAGTGAAACAAATTCCGCAAAGTAGTCAAAGAACACAAGAAAAGCGGAACACGGGGAAATCCAAGCAAATTAGAATACATCGTATTTTCATTTACGACTTTACCGGCAAATCTAGCTAACGAAAACAAAAATATATACCATTTGTTCCACCTGCTGGACAGCTGAGCAAAATCGAGGCTTTAATATTCCTCTTGACATTTTGCAAAGAAATTGAACTCTTTTGAATGAAATTGTGCTCACTGTTGAAACAAAAGCTGCCATTTTCAATTACAAAGTACTGTATCAATAAAACCTTATGAAAATAACATAAAAAATAAAAATTGATTTTAGGCCATACAATATACGAAGTATAAAATAAATTAGATGCCACGACATCACTTTTAATGCAAGGCGTAAGCAAGCTCATTTACATAATTAGATAACAAATTTCTGACAGAATATTTAAGTACCTTCGGCTTCTAAGTTTGGTCCTTGCTCTATGTGCAACTCCACAAAACCAGCGTGACTTCCCTTCTCAAGGACACCACATAAGCTATTCTTATTCTTAACATATGCAATTGAATCATATAAAGACGTTAGCAATAAGCCCAAAAGTCAAATCGATCCCGCGACACTTATACAGACGTACACCTTCCCAACAGCTAATTCCAAATACATAGACTCCAAAGCGAACATTTTCACATCCAATGATCGGTTCAGCCTAAAATCAACCCTATAAAAGAACAAAAAGAGGGATAGAAACATAAGTAAGCACTCGATTAGTACTACGGTATATTATGCTCTTCAGTTTTGATACGTAAATAGAATGCATCTGTCAGATCTGCAGTAAATACTAAAATCACTTTGATAACATGAGACACAAGAAAGTAGATAAATCAATATGGAGCTCAAACCCCTTGTCAATGTAGAGAACGCTAGAATTCTTTCAAACATTAACAATCAAGCAAAATTCAGAAACAAAGAAAAGTAATTGTCCGATAAGATTACTAACTTTAAAAACTATAGAAATGATACGCAAGTTCTATAGAGCTCGGCAGTGATAAACTCGCTTGCACACACAGGAGGGGGCTAATTTAAAGCCTAATTCTCCCAATTCTACCCAACCTCGAACAAAACCGACGGAAAATACACACCAGCATCACCAGCCTAAACATCAAGACTACACGTTCTCGACACGGGTTTAATCTTCCTCGTAGGATCGTAAAATGACCGGAACACAACAGTAACCTATCCAATGAATGAAGTAGTAATCACTTTGATAAGTTGATACACGAGAACCTAAAAAAATCAACATGGAGTTTCATACCTCTGACTCCCGGAGCAGCTATATCTTTTTTAGTGTACAGTTCCTATAGCTCTTTAAAATGTTAACAAGCAAGCAAAATTCAGAGACGACGAGAAGCAAAAATCTGACAAGAGTACCAACTTAATTTACTCTAGCAATAATATGCAATTTCTTTGTAGCTTGTACTCACAACTTTAAATCTATAAAAAGTAAACAACAGTTTGCAATTTCTGTAGAAGCAAGTAACAGGATGGAGTACTAACCAGTGGTTGAGTGCACCGTCTCATTGAGCAACATTCTGTCGACTTCTGGCTTTGGTCCAACCTCATCTCCCCTCACTCTCACCGTCTCTTGTCTCCTGTTGTCCTCGTCCACCGCCAAGATCAAGCTGATTTCTTCAACATCCCCTTCTTCACCACCAGCACACATTCACTTCAACATATTGCACATTGCACACTACTAAGTAATAACACTAATCTGTCAATCTAACACGATTACACGCTCGATAACGAAAATGCACTTCAAATGAGCAACACCAAACCATAACCAACCTCAATCAATCAAACTACAATCAACAAAACACAAGAATTCAGTAACATCTACAAAGTAAAGTACTCAGTAAATCAAATTAACAGTATGAAACAATCTAACTCAATCAATATTACTCAATTTCATGGGTTGTTAAAGCAAATTACTCAATTTCATGGGTTGTTAGGTAAAACCCTTGTGCCTGAGCCATAGCCACGATACCCTCTGCTTCCTTCTTTTTGGCGTAGACGTCAGACGGCCGCTGGCGACGCGTAAAACGAAGCCTCCGCCTCCGCCTTTGTCGCCTATGCCTCCTTTTGCTTCTCGCATGATTTGCATCCGCTTCCTTCGGTTGTTGTAAAGATTCTGTTTGCTTCTTGCACTGTTAAGATACCCGCCAATGTTTAGTCGCCGTATTTTCGTATCAGAAAATGACGTCGTTTGAGTCCTCGGGTTTACAGATTCTTTCTAACCAATGTTAAGTAGGCTTTCACATCAGAAAATGACATCAATTCAATTTAGAGTGACTATAATTATGCTAGTCATAAAAATTACTAAAGTTGGTATCAATTCTTTAATTTGGACTTTCGAAATTAAATAGCTAGGCCACCTATTATTAGAAAGCATATAATGCAAACAGATGAAACAGAATACAAAGAATCATATACTGCGTGAAGTGAAATGAATGGATGTTTAAAGTGATGAATTTGTAGCGAAAAATTAAAGGTGGTTGCGTACCTTGATGTCGTGATCGGCGGTGGCCTTCTTGAGGAGCTCGACTCACGAGTTTCGATCCTGGAAAGAGCGTTCTTTAATAATAAGTGCATACAAGTCAGAACCAAAACAATACAGAACCACACCAGAAAACCCTTGTTTTAATCGAAATCAAATAAAAAAATCCTCGACAATTATTAGATAACGAACCTTTTCCACCAAAGTTAATTCAGGCGACAAGTTTGGCGCCACAACGCGCATGAGGATATCCCTTGAGCTGTAAGCAGATAAGGGACATAAAACATGTAAAGTGTAAACACGAGAAAACATCAGAATCTAAGAACGAAAGTTTGAGTCAAGGATAAGATAATATATTAGGATTCCCTGAACTTTGCTCTCACTGGCTAATATAACTGTATTCACACGGGAATCCCGCATTTTTTCGCAAAGATTAAAAGCAGGATCCGACGTGGACACGATCGGCCACTGAAAAATAAATATTGATAAATGAAATACTTCACTGGGATTCCTTCAATATAGAAAAAGCATTCTGAAAAGATATATTGACACATACTTGACATTTTCAGAGATTATGGTCGACAATGAAGGCTTGAACATTCTTTCCCTTAGAGTTTGATGCAAGCGATTGGCTGAATGTTGAAAAAATGAGATTAACATTAGATATCATTCATACACAGTTATTTATGAGTTGTAGACGACTTTTGACGCAGATAGGAAATGAAGATGTGAAGGAAATACAAACAACCATTAGGATTGTCGGCTATCTGCCGATCAACTCCCTCGACTGCAGCAGCCATTGCGCTGCCGTGCTCAGCTGCTTTCTCCATTCTCGCTATGGCATCATACAAACACTTTGTAATATCCAATAAAGCAATCACTTCACCATTTTCGACTACAGGAAGATGTCTGAATTTTCCTATTTCACAAATGTGCAAGAAAATCAGATAGTTCACGAGACCCAACTTTTCAAAAGCGTAATCTCAGAGGGAACGATAGATAAAAACAGAAAATATGAAATCCATATATAGGTTACAATGTACTCCTTACCACATTTTATGTCTAAACAGCCCTTTACAATTAAGAATATCGAATTTGAGTTAAAATACTAATTATTACCTATAAATAACCAAAATCAAACTATCGGTGTACAGAAAAATACTCGAACACCCGATTTTACCTAAACCCAAGCACTATACCAAAAATCGTAAACCAAATTACAAAATTCAGATATACAGTGAAATTTAACACAAAATTATCATAAACCCAACAAAACGTCCAAATTTAACAAAGAAAATCAATAGTGCACCCAAAAAATCAGCCAGTTTGGAAATTCCATGCCTCAGTTACGCGAGACAGAAACGATGAATTCACAAAGGCCAGATCCCTGAAATAATCCTAACTGGGTTAAAATGCAAAACACACAAAACTGTCATAAATCATCTTAAACAAAGTTCACAAATCACACCTACCATGACACCTCCAATCTCACCGCCAACGGCAGCCCTGTTCACCGTCTCATTAAGCAACATTCCGTCGACTTCTGGCTTTGGTCCGGCCTCATCTCCCCTCACTCTGACCGTCTTTTGTCTCATGTTGTCTGCGTCCACCGCTAAGATCAAGCTGATTTCTTCTATATCCTCTTCTTCACCACCATCTCCTTATTCCTCCTCGACAAACCCCTTTGCTAGTCTCTCTAATATCCACAAATCACAAAGAGTACACAGTAAATAATTCCACCCAAAAACTTCAAAATGAAATCAAACCCTAATCAAAGAGCATTTGCCACAACAACAACATTCATTACTGGAGAAATTCCAAAATCAGTTTAAAAAAAAAAAAAAAACGAAATCAAAAGCCAAAAAACCAAAACTCAAAACAAAATCAAATACCCACCTCTAAACTTTCTTGGACATCCCTTTACAAATTCTTCATCCTCCTTGACTTGAAGACCATGACCTCCATAAACATCAAATGCATGAAACAAAGGGAATAAAGTGAAAAGGCAGAATTAAAAAACACGAAAGAGGGAAATATTAACATCAAAATATGAGAAAATCAATCCCTAATAGAAGATCAGCCGCCACAATAGCATCACTCATAACCCAAAAAAAAGACTCCAAAATCACGTAAAAAAAGAAACGAATCCAAAAACAAAATCGAATAAAAGTAAGGAGTGAAGAAAAACACGAGCAAATGAAACTAATTTGTGGGAATGTAAAGTTGTATATAATGGAAGAAGCTGTTTTGAGAACATCGAGAGCTTCTTCTTCAGAAAAAATGACTAAATAACTTAGTATTTGCCCTTATCGTCGTTGCTTCTCCTTCTTTCTTCGATCCTCCTCCTCTGATCTTCAATCGTCCCACCGTTGTTGTTCTAGTGTATTTGATTCTGATTTTGATTTCTCTTTTTCGATCTATTAGAGTTCTTCCGACAATTTTTAAAATTCAATTAAAAGTTTGGAGATATTGAGGAGGATATATATATGGTTAGGGTGAGGCAGAGGGAAGCTGGTAAAAGGAAGAAATAAAGGAAGGAGGGTAATGAGTGAAGTTGGCAGCGTGTAGTCAAATAAGTAACAGAGAAGAAATAAAGGAAGGAGGGTAATGAGTGAAGGTGGAAAAGTAAAGCACTGTTAATGCAATGGAAATCAGGAAAAAGTTAGGAAGAAGGGGAGACAGTTGAAGCCAAGTGAGAATGAAATGGAAATAGTCAAAAGACAAGGGGAATAGGTGTAAAACACTGTTAATGCAATAGTAATTCTTCTATGGCTTTTAGGGGTTGTAGATAGGGAAGAAAATAGTGAATGAGAGGGAGTATGATTTATGCTCAATTGAAAATTTTAAGAACGACAAAAAAGGGAGGAGGACATTTGACAGAATATCTTTCAGAATAGTCGACAAAAAGTCAACATTTCTGACGGATATTCCGCCAGAAACACGGACTATTGTGAACGGTTTTCTAACAGAATTCCGTTAAATAGCCACGAGCTTGACTAATTGTTTTGGTTAACCAAACCTATGTTATGAATATGAAAGGAATATCATCCAAACTTGTTAGAGAGCTATATGGTGGAATTATTTTAAAACCAAGACATCAGGAGTATACCCCTCAAAAATTCAGCGAAAAAGAATTACGCATCGGATGTATTACTTCATATCCTTCTAATTTTTGAGTTTATATATATTTTTTTTGAGCATTTAAAATTTAAAAGTTTTATAATAATTTTTTGATGGCAAAATTCAAAACTAATTGAATTTAAAAATAAAGTTTTTGAGGCGCAAAAAGCTTATACTCCAAATCCTCACATTTTTTAAAATAAAACTCAAAAAAATTATCATAAAACTCAAAAAGTAAAAAAATCAGATGTACTACATATAATCTATGAACTGAAAAGTTCATCATGGGGTAAAACTTACCACCTCCGTCTCAATCATGTTTTTACCTTTAACCGATACATACCTCTCAAAAAGAACTTGAACGGTAACCAAATGAATGAGACACATCCGCCCATGGCATTGTTACAGTTTGAATATGACAAAAACGGTTATAGAAATAAATAATCGGCAAAAGGAACTAAGATCAATATTCAAGGTAAAATAAATATCGTCCAAAAGGTAGCAGCAACACTAGCTGAGTAGCAAGGCTAGTAATAACAAAGATAAACTCCTTGGGTAGTACTAGTTCATAGTCTTATTTATTTTTATGACAGCAGTAAAGATGTAAAGCTTACACGGCGCAAAAGACTCTCCGAATCAAATTTATGCACTGTGTCAGTCCTTTGCATCACAAACAGCATCCTAATTTTGAGGAGCATTCCAGAGAATATCTCCTCCTCCTCCTCCTCCTCCTCCTCCTTGTTTGCCAGAATAAGGTGCTAATGCAAATTCAGGCTCTCCACTTGGGACGGGAAAACATCGGCCCTGCCCAAAGTAACCTCATAGTCAACCAACTCACCTGAACCTCCCTGAGCAATTGCACATATATTGCATATTAGCTTTTATTGCAAGTGAGTTGGGGTTAGTTAACATGAATCATTCTCTTAAACCGTAAGGACCAATTACGAAATAAGAAAATAAAAAGTGGAAAAAAGAAAAGGAAACATGAGAACAAAACAGCACAAGTAGTCATTGGTACCTGGCGTAGAGAACAACAACACAAAGTCTGTAGAGCTTTGAGGAAGTCATCATAGTCCCGATACTGAACCAATGCACTAAATAACTCTCCTTTCAACTTGTTCTTTGAAACACTGAGATGCCTAATAAAATAAGAATTTCAACAAAGATTATGCACCCCTAAAACTAGAATATCATTCTCCAATCTAATATGTACCCTGGAGCCGTCACGTTTAACTTAGGTCACTCGCTCGTTTGGACTTCCTAATAGAGTCCAGGTTAGGGAAAAAGGACGGGTACACGGTAGACTAATCGAAAAACACAAGGTTGGTACATACAGAAAAAAGAAGGCAACCAAGAGCAGGAATTAACTCACCTGATTTTGCCAAAAGTAGAGAGAAATCCAATTAAAAGCTCCTTAGATGGTTCAGAAGAGTTGGGTTGCACAAACCAGTTGGAAACCAAGTTATTCAATATAATAACAGGTATAGCAATAGCACCACCCATGTAGTCTGCCAAATCAAAACACACTAATTTGAATGTAGTACAGGATTTTCAGAATTGATTCACATCCACATCATGAAATGATAATTCAACAATCTAAGGGTGGGTGAAGTGGTAAACCAAAGCAAAGGCACACAAATTCTCATCGAAGACGGACATTTTTCTTCATTTTTCAAAAATGTTGTTGATTACTTGATTCCAAAAACAGACAATCTTAAACAAGAATTGGGGAAGCAGAAACATAAAAAGACTATTAATAAATAAATAAATAAATAAATAAATAAATAAATAAATAAATAAATAAAATAAAAGACCTGGATTGGCAGCATGAAATTGGGAGAGGAGAAAACAAGGATCTTGAGAAGAAGTAGGCCTAGCCTTCATGCGAAAATGGTGGTCTCGCGTTGACTTAAAGAAAAAGCTGCCAAATTCTAGCGCTAGAGACTTGTAAGCAAGATTAATCTTAGTATACAAATCGGAATTTTTAGGGTTATCGCCGATAAAACTTAGATCCCTGATAAAGATGTTAACCGTAGCAATAAGTGTTCCCTGACGGAGGCCATCAAAATCGTAATTGTGGACTACATTCCGATATAATCTATGGGTGACGATCTCGTGCAAATCAAAGTATATACGCGGTGTGTGTTCCACAAACCTAAGCCGAATAGGCTCAGCAAATTTCTTCGCATCCATGGACACCTCACAATGATAAGGATGGAGAATGTAATCATATTCGAGTTTTACTCGCGGACAAAGTACCAAGCTCAGCTCATCACTTACTTGCACTGTCAGATCTTTAATCCATGGATTATTTGTCTGTTTTATCTCCTCTTTTCTGCTCTTAATATCCATATCCCATTCTCTCCTAAGCATACCTAATCTCATACTCTCATCTAAATAAGGATCCATAAATTGGTTTGAATCCTTATTCTTCATCCGCCATTCAAAACTTTTCTTAGTAACTTCCCTCTCCTCCAATAAATAAGGATTCATTTGTATCGATTTTATTTCATTTGATTTCTGGGATTTTTGATTTCCCCTCTCTCAATTAAATTTGATTTGCCCCCAATTTAATTGTATCAATTAGGTTTTTATTTTTATTATTGTGTCCTTGGGCTTCTTCTGCTCCTATATGGGCCAAAACATCAATCTATCCGATATTCCGATTCGTTGAAAAATGTCCCTTTTTTTTTAAAAAAATAAATAAATAAAACGTTGGACTAACGTAATTTATTTTCGCAGTACGTTTTTTACTCAATACAGTACTTTTTTCCCTAAGCTTTCCATTTGTTTGCCCTCCACTAAAAAAACAATAAACCTAAATCTCTCTTCCTTCTCTCTAAGATTGAAACCTTAGCCATTTCCTATCTGCATTTTGTCCTCACTCATGCGCATCCCGGGAACCTTCCCAGGAGGTCACCCATCCTAAGACTACTCCCAGCCAAGCACGCTTAACTGTGGAGTTCTTTTGCATGGATAACCATAAGACCATGCCCAAGCAAGGTCACCAACCGAGTCGTGACCTTGTTGGGTCATGCTAATGACGTCTTAAACTAGGATTAAGAATGTAATTTGGGTGACCTTGAACAAGTGAGGGTCAGTTTGTGCCCCTCAACAAGAATGGTGACCTTCTTGGTGACCTTGTACGTGACGTCATCTGATTGGTTTTCCACCAAAAAAAAGTACAAGCCAAAAAAAATGTGCAGGAAAGTCTGATGCGTTGCTCCTTTTCCAACCATGTCTGCAGAGCCTTTGCTTCTTTTCTGCCAAAAGAGAAGAAAAATTACAATAACTAAAATTAGAATTTTAAATCAAAGTAAAAACAGAAAAAATATAAGCATACAAAAAGGGACTATATTTCTTATTTATCTATAGAATGAACTCAATTTTGAAATATTTTGAATCATTTTTTTTTTAAATATTCTCATAAAAGCCCTTAAATATACAACTAATTGGATAGTAATTACATTAAAATCAATTATATTATTTACCTCAAATAAGGTTGTAACAATAATGGTTGATGATAACGATGGTTGTTAAGGTGAAAATTAAAATACGAGTACCATATTGGAGTAGTTATTTTTTTTTTAAAGATATTTACAAGTTAGTAAATTGAAAAAGCATGAGAGAGTTTTGGTGGGGTAAAGAATGTGGAAAATGATTGGAAAGTGAAAAATGATTGGGTTGGTGACCTAGGTCGTGACCTTCTGCTTGGGAGGGTGAAAGTGGGTCGAGATAATTAAGGTAGGATTAAGGGCTAAAACGTTGGTGACCCAGTTAGTGTGACCTTCTGCTTGGGGATGGTCTAAAAGAAAGTGCAATTTGTTGATATGAGTAGTACTTACAATCCCTTTAAGCACTAGTCAGATTTTAAGCATATCAATGGATTTTTTCAAGGGAATACCCCACCCGAATAACTCATTCGGTTCAGTGAAGTATTACATTGATAGTGTCATAGACTAATAAAAGTGTACCACGGGAAAATGTCATTTTGCTTTATCTCAAATAATTGATAAAATTGGCAAATACAATAATAATGACGAAAAAAATGACATTAATTATCCCATGTTGCCTATTATTTTTTCTGTCGCAGTCAATAATTTACACTTATTTTATTTTCCCCGATGTATACCTCCAATTCTATAGTTTATGAGCATTATAATAAAGTTTTTGAGTTTTGTTTTAAAGTTTTTGAATTTTCTTATAAAGTTTCTGAGTTTATTCACTCAAACATATAAGTTTTGTTAAATTACAGTAAAACTCAAAAACATTACATACTCCGTATAAGTTTTGTTAAATTTGAGTTATGATGAAAAAAATTAAAATATAACTTATTAACTTTAATATGCTCAAAAAATTACCAATCCTCAAAAACAAAAAAGTTGGAGGTAATACATCCGATGTATGTTCCTTTCCTTGTATTATTACTGTAATTATTATTAACACTCAAGTATGAAATTTTATTGTTCGCGGTAAAAAATGCATATCCACTTCTTTTATGTTCATAATACACTTATGACTTATGAGAGATCAAGATTTCTTCACCTCTATAAATTCAGTGCAAGCAACCTAAACCCTACTAGGATTTATGTCCTATAAATAAGGCGAAAAGGAGAAGAGAAGGATTCATTCAATTTCGCAACCGTAGGCATTGTACTAGCATAATAGCTGCACCTTAAGCTCATTGTATTCGTCCTCCTCGTAGAAGAAGCTAGTGCAATGTTTGGAGTGGTACCGTCCCTTCCCGCGGTAGTTTCCCACATTAAGTTTTCCGCGTCACCAAAGGCCTTTGTGTTATTTGCTTACTTACGTATCTTTACTCGCTTTACATACGACATACATTCAGAATAACGAGTAAGACTACTTTGACCTACACTTGAACTAATCCGGTAGTAAAATACCAAAACAATTGTAATGCATTTTACTATTACATTGCTACAAATCTACAATAATTGTCGCGAGACTTATCTTCTACAGTAATTTGATATGGTGAATAGATGATAACCAAAATATTTTAACGGATAATTCACGTAGTACCCAACTATTGTCACTTTACACATGATAACTAGACCTGTTCAAATGCGGGCTTGGGCCGGACATGGGCCAGGTCATAAAGAGTAAAATGTCTTTTTATAAGAGTAAAAGTAAATGATTTAAATACTAAATGGGCCTAATGGGCCGGTCCACGGGCTTTTCTTGTTGTCCAATCCTGCCCATTTAACTTGGCGGACCGGGCTTGACCCGCCCTCTTAATTTTTCGGGTAAAAAAACCTTGTCCAAGCCCACTTAAGGGCCAATGGACGGGATGACCCATGAACATCTATAATGATAACCAAAATTTTAAGTTTATTTACATAATAAACTTTATGTTTGATTTTCATCCGTAACTGTCTTTTTTACACAAATTCTCATTTGTGACGGGTATATATCCGTCGCAAGATTGCGACGGTCAAATATTACTCATGTGGGTAGATAAGACAAAACCAGAGTGCCTAGGAAGTAGCAAACTGTTTTGTCTTATTCTACCCACATTGCTAGTATTTGACCTGTTGAAAGTTTGTGACGAATATCTCCATCACAAGGGAGACTTGCTGCTCCTTTTATCACTATAAAAAAAATATTCAATTGAGCGTAATTCCTAGACCGGACTTGAAAATGGGCCAAATTTTGTTCTAAAATGATTATCTTGTCATACTCTATAATTTGACGAAAAAAATGTCGACTATCGTTTTTTTTTTTGCACGAAAATCTCAAATCAATCATAACATTGATCTTAAATTTCCGAATAACCATTTTTGTTTTGTCAAATTATAGATTTCGAAGAGTAATCAATTTTTTTTTATTTTATTTTTTTTTTGGCAAAATCCGATCTATGATCTACTCCCTCTCATTCACTATTTTCTTCCCATTTGAAGTGGGCACATGGATTAAGAGAGGGCAGTATAATATTGATATATATATATATATATATATATGAGTGGGGTTTGATGTTTGGAGAGAGGTATGAATAATTAGGATTATTAAATATTACTCCCTCCATTCATATCCAAATCGACATTATACCATTTTGGTCCATTCAAAACCAAACTACCACTTTCTATTTTTGGCAAGTTGGCCCACATCAAAACACCCTCAAAACTTGGTCCATTAATATTTTATTAATATTTTGGTCCATTAATTACCTTTTGGTCCATTAATACCCTTGTAAAGTTGTCCTTTTATTAATATTTTATTTTTCTCTTAAAACTTGTGCAAATATGATAATGTCGATTTGGATATGAATGGAGGGAGTAATTAATAAAGGAGATACGTGGAGTTTGGTTTTGGAGAGAGGTAAGAATAATTAAAATTAAATATTAATAAAAGATATGGTGGATGGAGAGAGGCAGGGGTATAATATTAATATAAACTTTCCCAGAAAAGAAAAGGGAAGAAAACCTGAATAATCCGTTTTAGGTAACTAGTTGTTGGACTGCGCGCGGTGCGCGCAGTCCCCCAACGCGGATTGTATTGTTAGGTAAAATTCAATGCGGTGAAATTGTTCATTTTCAATAATTTAATTGTAAGTGGTGCTCATTTTCCATCTTTTTGTTTCCTCCTCTCGTATTCCTGATTTATTTTGTTTTTCATTATCAACATATTCCACCTCGTTTCCGTCCTCTCACTTCCTCCTACTCCTCAACCGTTCATTATTTCTCGTTCCCTTCCTAATCCTCTTCTTGTCTCTTGTCCTTTGTACTACTTACTCCTTTTCCATTTCTCCTGAGGCTACTCTTGTTCTACTCTTCCTTTAACTTCATATAAGGTGGACACTTAATTTGAGATTATTTTAAAATTATTTTTAAGTTGGGGGTAATTTTTGAAAGCTTTAATAATTTAGATGCTCGAATTGTATATACTCCCTGCATTCAAATCCAAACTTGAAATTTCACTATCCGACACTCTTTGTGGGTTTAGTGAATCTTTGAAACTCTGTCAAATATATAAATGATAATATAGTCATGTGTGATCTTGTTTTATTCGTCTCTTTAAATACGATAATAATATCAAATTTTTATAATTTGTCATTATGTATAAGTGTATAACTATAGATATTACCGTTACAAAACACGTATCGGCGAAAGAACCATGTCATCATCACGAAGTTTGGATTTGAATAGAGGGAATATTAATTAACTTCGTAAATGACCATTTGTCAAATTATAGAAACTTAACGATCGTTATAGAATCTTAATGCTCCCCTAATCGCTTATGTTTTCCTTTCTCGACATCTTTTTTCGTCGTCGTCGTCGTCGTGGTCTCTCCTCTTACTCTTCTTCCCCTAAATTTATTTTTTTAACCTCTTCATTCTCTTTGCTACTTGTTTCAGTACTCTCACTTCTCTTTCGTATCTTTTTTCCTTACCCTCTTAATAACCTTTTCTCCTTCCCTTCACCATCCTCTTTCTCCTCAATACTATATGTGCCCCTCTCATTTCTCACATGGTTCTTCTTTCTTTAGCCCTTATAATGCTCTTTTTTCTCCGCTGACTGATTCGCTTCATCTTTACATACTACCTCCTTATAATACTCTAATTCCCAACATTTCTTCTACTTCTATTTCTCAGCCTATTTTTTTTTCTCTATTTTTCTCATTCTTATTTTCCCTCCATCTCCTTTCCTCCTTCTCCTCCTCACTTAAACCCATTTTCTTCTCATTTATCAGCCGTCTCTTCTTTCCTTAACCCACATACTTCTTATTTTGCTCCACTTACTTCATTAACTCTTTATTTCTTATATTTTCGTCTTCAATATATATTTTTTTCACCTTTTTTACTCTTACTCATTTTTCCCATTTCATATTTGTGTCTCTACTACTCAATTACCTCTTATTTATTTCACACATATTCATAATTTCTCTATCATAATACTCTTATCTCCATCATGCCTTTTGTTTTCTCTCCCTTAGGATATTTTTGCTCGTATTCTCTCATGTTAGTCATTTTTCTTGCATTTCCTCTCTCTTTCTCCTCCTCATCCTTACCACTCAATCACATCTAATTTTACTATTACCTCTTATTTTCCTTACGTCATATTTTTTTTTGGCATACTTCTTCTCCTCTTTCTCCTTACTTCTCATGATACTCTTAGTTCCATTATTATTTATGTTTTTCTTCCTCAACCTTTTGCTCCTTGTCACATCTCTTCTTACCCTTTTATTTCTCCTTCCCATTATCCTCAGTATCATCCTTACTACTCCCGCTTCATCACAATGTTTATCACATTTACTTTATACACGGTCTCCAACGTCATAGTTTGACTGTCTTTTTCTTTGGCCGTAGATGACGTTTTTCGTTGAAAATATAATTTTTGGAAAGATGTTTTAACGACGAATGTGAATATCCTATTGCTATATTCTCATTATTTATGCATTTTAAAATATTGATGGTCAAACTTTTAAAAGTTTGACTCTAAAAAAGGTAAATGTGATAAACATTATGATAAGGAGAATCTTATTTTTCTACTCGTTTTTCTTCTATATCTTGTTTCCATAACCTTCATAATACTTTTTTTTTCTACATTTACTCATTTACCTTTACTTTCACTATCATACAACATTTTGTTCTTTTATTTCATCCGTTTTCTTTCTCAACATAGTTCTTTACTCATTCTCTCCTCTTACTCCTTCCCCTCCCTAATATTCATTTCTTCCTTATTTCTTCATTTCTTAACATTTATAATACTCTTATTCCCTTTATTTCTTGTGTTTCCTTTCCTCATTACTCGCGCCCAGTTTTTTTTATACATTTTCATTCCATTCCTTTTTCTCCTACTCCTTCTCAACCGTACTACCTATTTTCCTCTCATTTCTGACCCATCTTTTCTTTCGTTATCACTCATTGTACCCTTTTGGTTCGGTTACTCCTTCCTCTCTTATTTCCTTATCCCTTATTATTTTTTTAATATCCCAATTCCTTAATTTTTACATTCCTCGACATAATTATTCTTGTCTATTCTTTTCACTGCCTCTCCACCTTCCTATTATTCATAACCCATTCCTTAATTTTTACATTCCTCGACATAATTATTCTTGTTTATTCTTTTCACTGCCTCTCCACCTTCCTATTATTCATAACCCTCTAATTTAAAAAAAACCCTTATAACCTTTTTTTATTTATTTATTTTCATATTAATACATAAATAAAGTTTTAGTAAAAAAACTAAGGAGGTTTAAATCAGAGCAAAAGAAAAAGTAGTGTGATGTGATGAGAAATTAAATTAACTACGTAAGTTACTTAGTTAGTCCTCTAATTCGGTCTTTTGTTTGTCTTCTTATTTTGGAACTTAACAAATTTTATGTTTTTTTTATCTAACTTAAAATTTTGTGGTAAAATATCTAAGTACAATAAGATACATTTTTTTTGGGTCCTTTAAATCGATTTAAAAGTATTGAAAAATAATCATGGGAAGAAAATCGTTAACTATCGCATTTTCATAGTTTACTGTGTTGTAACATGAAGTGTTAGTAGTAGTATAAGTACATGAGGTAAAAAAGAAAATATATAAATAAATGACAAGAAGAAAATGATTAAAGATGGAGTATTGGTATCGTAGGTGGTGTGTCTTGTCTTGTCGTTATCTCATTGACAATTGACATTTGACAAGGTGTCTTGTCGTCTCATTTTCCTTTAATTTACAATGTGTCGTACTCTAATTTTTCATTTTATTACCTTCTCCAAAAATCCAAATGTTCAATGATTAGTATTCTATAAAATAGTAACTCACTAATTCACATTTAAAAAAAAAAGTAAACGCTTCTGAAGTAATCTTTATTATATCAGTCTTGTACAACCGTTGTACACATATTTATAAAGTTCTTTGTAAAATAAATTAAATGCGATTTATTATACTCCCCTCCACTTCCGTGAGCTAACATCTCAACCTTCTCCTTATTATACTCACTAATTCACATTTTTTTTTTTTTAAAAAAAAAAAGGGTAAATATTACAAAATAATCTTTATCATATCAGTCTTCTTCTCCTTTTCCAAAAAAAACATCCCGACCTTCTCCCAAATTGCATCATTCCATTAGAAGACAAAACCAAAGAACAATGATTGGAGAAAGAATGTAATTAATAGCCATTTATGTGGTACTCACTATACAAACAAGGTGTAATTGACCGAATCATTGAATAAGACTCGTTTTTCAGCCCAGATGAATATATAGCAAACTACTTGACCTTAGAGGCTTAGAATGTCAAAGAATGTCATGCCTTGTTACTGGTGTTTGTCAAATGTGTACCTCTTCCAGTACCAGACGACTTCCACGAAATATCAGACACCTTAGTAAGAAAGCACATCCCGGTGACTTTGATCTGGAAATGTGACACATCTGAAGACTTAACACTTCGGGCACAGGAGGTATCCACTCTGTAGCGAAATTTTGAATTTCGACGTTACGTGGAAGTCTCATCTATGAGTCAAGAAGCATAGGCTAAGAAGATTCAGAGTACATTATATTCTTCTTATTCTATACGGTCTAATGCATGGGTAGACTAACATCACAAGCCTAATGCTATTAACACTAATGATACGATGGACAGTAAAACTACTACGCGTTCGTGACTTACCGCTTTACACGATGGGCATTGACGATAGATTCTATTAGTTGGGGACTTTACATTCCTCTTCAGTCCATTGCAAAAATCACAAAGCCGCCATCCTGTTAGATTCTGCGACCTTGCGAGCTCACACAAAATTAGAGCTTTTCCTCCTATGTAACAATCATACAAATTCGTAAAAACAAATTCTATAATAGATAAGATGTCCTAAATTTTAAGAACAAGAAGGATATAGAAGTATCAAATAAGATGTCCTACGATTCAAACGAATATGCCTCAATTTTGTACACATTCAAACAGCTTTCAAACACCACTATCACGAACCCGAAACAGCTTCATTTTCATAAGTTACCCCACTCTCACACTTAGGAGTTAGCTACAAACTTTTGCAGAAACATCATCCTTCAGAAAACTAATGCATGCGTACTCGTACTACACGAAAGAAGCCAAACAAGCTAATCTGCGCCCATACGAGAGCCACATAGTTGCTGTAGTTGTCTGAAAATGCCCACTTTCTCTTGGCACAACTACTAAGAAATGTGAATGGGTTCGCCACTTTACAAACAAAAGACCTACGATATCTGGAGTAGTGAAACAAATTCCAGAAAGTAGTCAGCAACACAAGAAAAGCGGAACACGGGGAAATCCAAGCAAATTAGAATACATCGTATTTTCATTTACGACTTTACCGGCAAATCTAGCTAACGAAAACAAAAATATATACCATTTGTTCCACCTGCTGGACAGCTGAGCAAAATCGAGGCTTTAATATTCCTCTTGACATTTTGCAAAGAAATTGAACTCTTTTGAATGAAATTGTGCTCACTGTTGAAACAAAAGCTGCCATTTTCAATTACAAAGTACTGTATCAATAAAACCTTATGAAAATAACATAAAAAATAAAAATTGATTTTAGGCCATACAATATACGAAGTATAAAATAAATTAGATGCCACGACATCACTTTTAATGCAAGGCGTAAGCAAGCTCATTTACATAATTAGATAACAAATTTCTGACAGAATATTTAAGTACCTTCGGCTTCTAAGTTTGGTCCTTGCTCTATGTGCAACTCCACAAAACCAGCGTGACTTCCCTTCTCAAGGACACCACATAAGCTATTCTTATTCTTAACATATGCAATTGAATCATATAAAGACGTTAGCAATAAGCCCAAAAGTCAAATCGATCCCGCGACACTTATCTGAGGCGTACACCTTCCCAACGGCTAATTCCAAATACATAGACTCCAAAGCGAACATTTTCACATCCAATGATCGGTTGACCTAAAATCAACCCTATAAAAGAACAAAAGAGGGATAGAAACATAAGTAAGCACTCGATTAGTACTACGGTATATTATGCTCTTGATTTTGATACGTAAATAGAATGCATCTGTCGGATCTGCGATAAATACTAAAATCACTTTGATAACATGAGACACAAGAAAGTAGATAAATCAATATGGAGCTCAAACCCTTGTCAATGTAGAGAACGCTAGAATTCTTTCAAACATTAACAATCAAGCAAAATTGAAACAAAGAAAAGTAATTGTCAGATAAGATTACTAACTTTAAAAACTATAGAAATGATACGAAGTTCTATAGAGCTCAGCGATGATAAACTCGCTTGCACACACAGGAGGGGGCTAATTTAAAGCCTAATTCTCCCAATTCTACCCAACCTCGAACAAAGCGAAGCGGAAAATACACACCAAAGATCACCACCTTAAACATCAAGACTACACGTTCTCGACACGGGTTTAATCTTCCTCGTAGGATCGTAAAATGACCAGGAACACTGATAACCTATCCAATGAATGAAGTAGTAATCACTTTGATAAGTTGATACACGAGAACCTAAAAATCAACATGGAGTTTCATACCTCGACTCCTGAGGCGGTATATCTTTTTAGTACAGTTCTATAGCTCTTTAAAATGTTAACAAGCAAGCAAAATTCAGAGACTGACGAAGCAAAAATCGACAAGAGTACCAACTTAATTTACTCTAGCAATAATATGCAATTTCTTTGTAGCTTGTACTCCTGACTTTAAATCTATAAAAAGTAAACAACGGTTTGCAATTTACGTAGAAGCAAGTAACAGGATGGAGTACTAACGGTGGTTGAGTGCACCGTCTCATTGAGCAACATACATCGACTTTACGGCTTTGGTCCAACCTCATCTCCCTCACTCTCACCGCGTCTCTTGTCTCACTTGTTGTCCTCGTCCACCGCCAAGATCAAGCTGATTTCTTCAACATCCCCTTCTTCACCACCAGCACACATTCACTTCAACATATTGCACATTGCACACTACTAAGTAATAACACTAATCTGTCAATCTAACACGATTACACGCTCGATAACGAAAATGCACTTCGAAATGAGCAACACCAAACCATAACCAACCTCAATCAATCAAACTACAATCAACAAAACACAAGAATTCAGTAACATCTACAAAGTAAAGTACTCAGTAAATCAAATTAACAGTATGAAACAATCTAACTCAATCAATATTACTCAATTTCATGGGTTGTTAAAGCAAATTACTCAATTTCATGGGTTGTTAGGTAAAACCCTTGTGCCTGTGCCATAGCCACGATACCCGCCTTCTTCTTTTTGGCGTGACGTCTGCATCGGTACGCTGGCGGCGCGTAAGCGAAGCCTCTGCCTCGCCTCGCCTTTGTCGCCTATGCCTCCTTTTGCTTCTCGTGCGATTTGCATCCGCTTCTTCCACGGTTGTTGTAAAGATTCTGTTTGCTTCTTGCACTGTTAAGATACCCGCCAATGTTTAGTCGCTTTCGTATTTTCGTATCGAGAAAATGGCGTCGTTTGAGTCCTCGGGTTTCTGATTCTTTCTAACCAATGTTAAGTAGGCTTTCACATGAGAAAATGACATCAATTCAATTTAGAGTGACTATAATTATGCTAGTCATAAAAATTACTAAAGTTGGTATCAATTCTTTAATTTGGACTTTCGAAATTAAATAGCTAGGCCACCTATTATTAGAAAGCATATAATGCAAGCAGATGAAGCAGAATACAAAGAATCATATACTGTGAAGTGAAATGAATGGATGTTTAAAGTGATGAATTTGTAGCGAAAAAATTAAAGGTGGTTGCGTACCTTGATGTAAATGATCGGCGGTGGCCTTCTTGAGGAGCTCGACTCACGAGTTTCTCAGTCCTGGAAAGAGCGTTCTTTAATAATAAGTGCATACAAGTCAGAACCAAAACAATACAGAACCACACCAGAAAACCCTTGTTTTAACGGAAATCAAATAAAAAAATCCTCGACAATTATTAGATAACGAACCTTTTCCACCAAAGTTAATTCAGGCGACAAGTTTGGCGCCACAACGCGCATGAGGATATCCCTTGAGCTGTAAGCAGATAAGGGACATAAAACATGTAAAGTGTAAACACGAGAAAATATCAGAATCTTAGAATGAAAAGTCGAGTCAAGGATAGGATAATACGTTAGGATTCCCTGAACTTTGCCGCTATTGGTTATTATTACTGAATTCACACGGAAATCCCGCATTTTTATGACATTAGAAGCGAGGATCAGAAGCGTGGACCGCAGTCATTTATACTGAAAAATAAATATTGACAAATGAAATACTTCACGGGATTCCTTCAATATAGAAAAAGCATTACGAAAGATATATTGACACATACTTGACATTTTCGAGAGATTATGGTTACAATGAAGGCTTGAACATTCTTTCCCTTAGAGTTTTAAAAGCGGTTGGCGACGAGCAGTGAAAAAATGAGATTAACATTAGATATCATTGAACCACAGTCATTTATGAGTTATGAAGCGACTTTTGGCCTTGCAGATAGGAAATGAAGATGTGAAGGAAATACAAACAACCATTAGGATTGTTGGCTATCTGCCGATCAACTCCTCGGCTGCTGCGACCATTCTTATTGCGTGCTCAGCTGCTTTCTCCATTCTCGCTATGGCATCATACAAACACTTTGTAATATCCAATAAAGCAATCACTTCACCATTTTCGACTACAGGAAGATGTCTGAATTTTCCTATTTCACAAATGTGCAAGAAAATCAGATAGTTCACGAGACCCAACTTTTCAAAGCGTAATCTCAGAGGGAACGATAGATAAAAACAGAAAATATGAAATCCATATATAGGTTACAATGTACTCCTTACCACATTTTATGTCTAAACAGCCCTTTACAATTAAGAATATCGAATTTGAGTTAAAATACTAATTATTACCTATAAATAACCAAAATCAAACTATCGATTGTCTGAGAAAAATACTCGAACAGATTTTACCTAAACCCAAGCACTATACCAAAAATCGTAAACCAAATTACAAAATTCAGATATACAGTGAAATTTAACACAAAATTATCATAAACCCAACAAAACGTCCAAATTTAACAAAGAAAATCAATAGTGCACCCAAAAAATCAGCCAGTTTGGAAATTCCATGCCTCGATTCACGAGGCGAAGCGATGAATTCACAAAGGCGGATCCTGAAATAATCCTAACTGGGTTAAAATGCAAAACACACAAAACTGTCATAAATCATCTTAAACAAAGTTCACAAATCACACCTACCATGACACCTCGATCTCACATGGCGGCGGCCACATTCACCGTCTCATTAAGCAACATTCCGTCGACTTCTGGCTTTGGTCCGGCCTCATCTCCCCTCACTCTGACCGTCTTTTGTCTCATGTTGTCTGCGTCCACCGCTAAGATCAAGCTGATTTCTTCTATATCCTCTTCTTCACCACCATCTCCTTATTCCTCCTCGACAAACCCCTTTGCTAGTCTCTCTAATATCCACAAATCACAAAGAGTACACAGTAAATAATTCCACCCAAAAACTTCAAAATGAAATCAAACCCTAATCAAAGAGCATTTGCCACAACAACAACATTCATTACTGGAGAAATTCCAAAATCAGTTTAAAAAAAAAAAAAAAACGAAATCAAAAGCCAAAAAACCAAAACTCAAAACAAAATCAAATACCCACCTCTAAACTTTCTTGGACATCCCTTTGCAAATTCTTCATCCTCCTTGACTTGAAGACCATGACCTCCATAAACATCAAATGCATGAAACAAAGGGAATAAAGTGAAAAGGCAGAATTAAAAAACACGAAAGAGGGAAATATTAACATCAAAATATGAGAAAATCAATCCCTAATAGAAGATCAGCCGCCACAATAGCATCACTCATAACCCAAAAAAAAAACTCCAAAATCAGGTAAAAACAGAAACGAATCCAAAAACAAAATCGAATAAAAAGTAAGGAGTGAAGAAAAACCTGAGCAAATGAAACTAATTTGTGGGAATGTAAAGTTGTATATAATGGAAGAACTGTTTTGAGAACATCGAGAGCTTCTTCTTCACCGAAAAAATAGCGAAATAACAGTATTTGCCCTTATCGTCGTTGCTTCTCCTTCTTTCTTCGATCCTCCTCCTCCGATCTTCAATCGTCCCACCGTTGTTGTTCTAGTGTATTTGATCGATTTTGATTTCTCTTTTCGATCTATTAGAGTTCTTGAGCAATTTTTAAAATTCAATTAAAAGTTTGGAGATATTGAGGAGGATATATATATGGTTAGGGTGAGGCAGAGGGAAGCTGGTAAAAGGAAGAAATAAAGGAAGGAGGGTAATGAGTGAAGTTGGCAGCGTGTAGTCAAATAAGTAACAGAGAGAAGAAATAAAGGAAGGAGGGTAATGAGTGAAGGTGGAAAAGTAAAGCCTTTATTAATGCAATGGAAATCGGGAAAAAGTTAGGAAGAAGGGAGACAGTTGAAGCCAAGTGAGAATGAAATGGAAATAGTCAAAAGACAAGGGGAATAGGTGTAAAACACTGTTAATGCAATAGTAATTCTTCTATGGCTTTTAGGGGTTGTAGATAGGGAAGAAAATAGTGAATGAGAGGGAGTATGATTTATGCTCAATTGAAAATTTTAAGAACGACAAAAAAGGGAGGAGGACATTTGACAGAATATCTTTCAGAATAGTCGACAAAAAGTCAACATTTCTGACGGATATTCCGCCAGAAACACGGACTATTGTGAACGGTTTTCTAACAGAATTCCGTTAAATAGCCACGAGCTTGACTAATTGTTTTGGTTAACCAAACCTATGTTATGAATATGAAAGGAATATCATCCAAACTTGTTAGAGAGCTATATGGTGGAATTATTTTAAAACCAAGACATCAGGAGTATACCCCTCAAAAATTCAGCGAAAAAGAATTACGCATCGGATGTATTACTTCATATCCTTCTAATTTTTGAGTTTATATATATTTTTTTTGAGCATTTAAAATTTAAAAGTTTTATAATAATTTTTTGATGGCAAAATTCAAAACTAATTGAATTTAAAAATAAAGTTTTTGAGGCGCAAAAAGCTTATACTCCAAATCCTCACATTTTTAAAATAAAACTCAAAAAAATTATCATAAAACTCAAAAAGTAAAAAAATCAGATGTACTACATATAATCTATGAACTGAAAAGTTCATCATGGGGTAAAACTTACCACCTCCGTCTCAATCATGTTTTTACCTTTAACCGATACATACCTCTCAAAAAGAACTTGAACGGTAACCAAATGAATGAGACACATCCGCCCATGGCATTGTTCTGATTTGAATATGACAAAAACGGTTATAGAAATAAATAATCGGCAAAAGGAACTAAGATCAATATTCAAGGTAAAATAAATATCGTCCAAAAGGTAGCAGCAACACTAGCTGAGTAGCAAGGCTAGTAATAACAAAGATAAACTCCTTGGGTAGTACTAGTTCATAGTCTTATTTATTTTTATGACAGCAGTAAAGATGTAAAGCTTACACGGCGCAAAAGACTCTCCGAATCAAATTTATGCACTGTGTCAGTCCTTTGCATCACAAACAGCATCCTAATTTTGAGGAGCATTCCAGAGAATATCTCCTCCTCCTCCTCCTCCTCCTCCTCCTTGTTTGCCAGAATAAGGTGCTAATGCAAATTCAGGCTCTCCACTTGGGACGGGAAAACATCGGCCCTGCCCAAAGTAACCTCATAGTCAACCAACTCACCTGAACCTCCCTGAGCAATTGCACATATATTGCATATTAGCTTTTATTGCAAGTGAGTTGGGGTTAGTTAACATGAATCATTCTCTTAAACCGTAAGGACCAATTACGAAATAAGAAAATAAAAAAAAGTGGAAAAAAAAGAAAAGGGAAACATGAGAACAAAACAGCACAAGTAGTCATTGGTACCTGGCGTAGAGAACAACAACACAAAGTCTGTAGAGCTTTGAGGAAGTCATCATAGTCCCGATACTGAACCAATGCACTAAATAACTCTCCTTTCAACTTGTTCTTTGAAACACTGAGATGCCTAATAAAATAAGAATTTCAACAAAGATTATGCACCCCTAAAACTAGAATATCATTCTCCAATCTAATATGTACCCTGGAGCCGTCACGTTTAACTTAGGTCACTCGCTCGTTTGGACTTCCTAATAGAGTCCAGGTTAGGGAAAAAGGACGGGTACACGGTAGACTAATCGAAAAACACAAGGTTGGTACATACAGAAAAAAGAAGGCAACCAAGAGCAGGAATTAACTCACCTGATTTTGCCAAAAGTAGAGAGAAATCCAATTAAAAGCTCCTTAGATGGTTCAGAAGAGTTGGGTTGCACAAACCAGTTGGAAACCAAGTTATTCAATATAATAACAGGTATAGCAATAGCACCACCCATGTAGTCTGCCAAATCAAAACACACTAATTTGAATGTAGTACAGGATTTTCAGAATTGATTCACATCCACATCATGAAATGATAATTCAACAATCTAAGGGTGGGTGAAGTGGTAAACCAAAGCAAAGGCACACAAATTCTCATCGAAGACGGACATTTTTCTTCATTTTTCAAAAATGTTGTTGATTACTTGATTCCAAAAACAGACAATCTTAAACAAGAATTGGGGAAGCAGAAACATAAAAAGACTATTAATAAATAAATAAATAAATAAATAAATAAATAAATAAAATAAAAGACCTGGATTGGCAGCATGAAATTGGGAGAGGAGAAAACAAGGATCTTGAGAAGAAGTAGGCCTAGCCTTCATGCGAAAATGGTGGTCTCGCGTTGACTTAAAGAAAAAGCTGCCAAATTCTAGCGCTAGAGACTTGTAAGCAAGATTAATCTTAGTATACAAATCGGAATTTTTAGGGTTATCGCCGATAAAACTTAGATCCCTGATAAAGATGTTAACCGTAGCAATAAGTGTTCCCTGACGGAGGCCATCAAAATCGTAATTGTGGACTACATTCCGATATAATCTATGGGTGACGATCTCGTGCAAATCAAAGTATATACGCGGTGTGTGTTCCACAAACCTAAGCCGAATAGGCTCAGCAAATTTCTTCGCATCCATGGACACCTCACAATGATAAGGATGGAGAATGTAATCATATTCGAGTTTTACTCGCGGACAAAGTACCAAGCTCAGCTCATCACTTACTTGCACTGTCAGATCTTTAATCCATGGATTATTTGTCTGTTTTATCTCCTCTTTTCTGCTCTTAATATCCATATCCCATTCTCTCCTAAGCATACCTAATCTCATACTCTCATCTAAATAAGGATCCATAAATTGGTTTGAATCCTTATTCTTCATCCGCCATTCAAAACTTTTCTTAGTAACTTCCCTCTCCTCCAATAAATAAGGATTCATTTGTATCGATTTTATTTCATTTGATTTCTGGGATTTTTGATTTCCCCTCTCTCAATTAAATTTGATTTGCCCCCAATTTAATTGTATCAATTAGGTTTTTATTTTTATTATTGTGTCCTTGGGCTTCTTCTGCTCCTATATGGGCCAAAACATCAATCTATCCGATATTCCGATTCGTTGAAAAATGTCCCTTTTTTTTTAAAAAAATAAATAAATAAAACGTTGGACTAACGTAATTTATTTTCGCAGTACGTTTTTTACTCAATACAGTACTTTTTTCCCTAAGCTTTCCATTTGTTTGCCCTCCACTAAAAAAACAATAAACCTAAATCTCTCTTCCTTCTCTCTAAGATTGAAACCTTAGCCATTTTCAACCACGATAAATTATGAACGATTATTCATGTTAAGTGTGGGGGGAATACGGTATCACATTTAGTTGCTAGACTTTGTTCGGTAGTTGACAAGGAACTGATGTATGTAAACGACTCTCCACCATCCGTCCTTAGGTTGGCGGAGTTAGATCTATTGACGGAGGTAAGTTTTACCCCATGATGAACTTTTCATTATTGACAATTTTACCCCTTTCATTTCCACTTCCATTTTCCCTCACTAACCTCTCTCTATAATATTTTCTCTCTAATATCAAAATCAGTAGGTCTTGCTTGCGACGGGTCGGATCTTGCGACGGGTATTTTGTGAGAGGAAATGGGTAGAGGGGACAAGGTGGGCACCCCCCATGTGCTTATCCACTCACCTTTAATGGGTATTTTGTGAGAGAATATGATATCCGTCACTCATTTGTGACGGATAGTGTCCGTCACAAATGAGAATTTGTGTATCAAAATATCAATCATATTAATTCATATCAATTCCTATATAGTTCCCCAACACAAGAAATTTCCTCTATTAATGAGTTCACCATTAAGGCGAGATTAACTATGTTATCAATTTTTATCTGTGTATAAAGCAAGATGAACTATGTTAATTCATCTCATTTGACAAACTTTATGTGTGTGTATAAAGCGAGATGAACTATGTTATCAATTTTTATTATTAGCAAACTTTATTTAAATAATGATACACTCCGTACCATAGTTCAACATGGTATAGGGCGTCATATCTATTGTGTAGGCGTCATCTCAAATTTTTCTTAAATGTCAGATTTAAGTTGTTCATGTCAACATTGTAATACGGCATATACCGGTCGTCGGCCGTTGGGTTGGTCGTTGCCGGTTAGTCAGGAGAGGGGAGATGCGCTGTACATGTGTCGGGAGAGGGGATATGCGTTATGGTGGTGCGTCATACTAACCCCATATCGGTCGTCTGACACCGGCGAACCGCTAGCCGCCGTAATGAACACTATTTAACCCACGTTAATTAAGTTACACCCTAAACCCTAATTAAGAAAAATCAAAATACAAAAAATATTCAAATGAATAAGTAACATAGGAATAACGAATAAATTACCTATTCGTCACTTGAATAATCGTTCATAATTTATCGTGGTTGAAAATGGCTAAGGTTTCAATCTTAGAGAGAAGGAAGAGAGATTTAGGTTTATTGTTTTTTTAGTGGAGGGCAAACAAATGGAAAGCTTAGGGAAAAAAGTACTGTATTGAGTAAAAAACGTACTGCGAAAATAAATTACGTTAGTCCAACGTTTTATTTATTTATTTTTTTAAAAAAAAAGGGACATTTTTCAACGAATCGGAATATCGGATAGATTGATGTTTTGGCCCATATAGGAGCAGAAGAAGCCCAAGGACACAATAATAAAAATAAAAACCTAATTGATACAATTAAATTGGGGGCAAATCAAATTTAATTGAGAGAGGGGAAATCAAAAATCCCAGAAATCAAATGAAATAAAATCGATACAAATGAATCCTTATTTATTGGAGGAGAGGGAAGTTACTAAGAAAAGTTTTGAATGGCGGATGAAGAATAAGGATTCAAACCAATTTATGGATCCTTATTTAGATGAGAGTATGAGATTAGGTATGCTTAGGAGAGAATGGGATATGGATATTAAGAGCAGAAAAGAGGAGATAAAACAGACAAATAATCCATGGATTAAAGATCTGACAGTGCAAGTAAGTGATGAGCTGAGCTTGGTACTTTGTCCGCGAGTAAAACTCGAATATGATTACATTCTCCATCCTTATCATTGTGAGGTGTCCATGGATGCGAAGAAATTTGCTGAGCCTATTCGGCTTAGGTTTGTGGAACACACACCGCGTATATACTTTGATTTGCACGAGATCGTCACCCATAGATTATATCGGAATGTAGTCCACAATTACGATTTTGATGGCCTCCGTCAGGGAACACTTATTGCTACGGTTAACATCTTTATCAGGGATCTAAGTTTTATCGGCGATAACCCTAAAAATTCCGATTTGTATACTAAGATTAATCTTGCTTACAAGTCTCTAGCGCTAGAATTTGGCAGCTTTTTCTTTAAGTCAACGCGAGACCACCATTTTCGCATGAAGGCTAGGCCTACTTCTTCTCAAGATCCTTGTTTTCTCCTCTCCCAATTTCATGCTGCCAATCCAGGTCTTTTATTTTATTTATTTATTTATTTATTTATTTATTTATTTATTTATTTATTTATTAATAGTCTTTTTATGTTTCTGCTTCCCCAATTCTTGTTTAAGATTGTCTGTTTTTGGAATCAAGTAATCAACAACATTTTTGAAAAATGAAGAAAAATGTCCGTCTTCGATGAGAATTTGTGTGCCTTTGCTTTGGTTTACCACTTCACCCACCCTTAGATTGTTGAATTATCATTTCATGATGTGGATGTGAATCAATTCTGAAAATCCTGTACTACATTCAAATTAGTGTGTTTTGATTTGGCAGACTACATGGGTGGTGCTATTGCTATACCTGTTATTATATTGAATAACTTGGTTTCCAACTGGTTTGTGCAACCCAACTCTTCTGAACCATCTAAGGAGCTTTTAATTGGATTTCTCTCTACTTTTGGCAAAATCAGGTGAGTTAATTCCTGCTCTTGGTTGCCTTCTTTTTTCTGTATGTACCAACCTTGTGTTTTTCGATTAGTCTACCGTGTACCCGTCCTTTTTCCCTAACCTGGACTCTATTAGGAAGTCCAAACGAGCGAGTGACCTAAGTTAAACGTGACGGCTCCAGGGTACATATTAGATTGGAGAATGATATTCTAGTTTTAGGGGTGCATAATCTTTGTTGAAATTCTTATTTTATTAGGCATCTCAGTGTTTCAAAGAACAAGTTGAAAGGAGAGTTATTTAGTGCATTGGTTCAGTATCGGGACTATGATGACTTCCTCAAAGCTCTACAGACTTTGTGTTGTTGTTCTCTACGCCAGGTACCAATGACTACTTGTGCTGTTTTGTTCTCATGTTTCCCTTTTCTTTTTTTTCCACTTTTTTTTATTTTCTTATTTCGTAATTGGTCCTTACGGTTTAAGAGAATGATTCATGTTAACTAACCCCAACTCACTTGCAATAAAAGCTAATATGCAATATATGTGCAATTGCTCAGGGAGGTTCAGGTGAGTTGGTTGACTATGAGGTTACTTTGGGCAGGGCCGATGTTTTCCCGTCCCAAGTGGAGAGCCTGAATTTGCATTAGCACCTTATTCTGGCAAACAAGGAGGAGGAGGAGGAGGAGGAGGAGGAGGAGATATTCTCTGGAATGCTCCTCAAAATTAGGATGCTGTTTGTGATGCAAAGGACTGACACAGTGCATAAATTTGATTCGGAGAGTCTTTTGCGCCGTGTAAGCTTTACATCTTTACTGCTGTCATAAAAATAAATAAGACTATGAACTAGTACTACCCAAGGAGTTTATCTTTGTTATTACTAGCCTTGCTACTCAGCTAGTGTTGCTGCTACCTTTTGGACGATATTTATTTTACCTTGAATATTGATCTTAGTTCCTTTTGCCGATTATTTATTTCTATAACCGTTTTTGTCATATTCAAATCAGAATAATGCCATGGGCGGATGTGTCTCATTCATTTGGTTACTGCTCAAGTTCTTTTGAGAGGTATGTATCGGTTAAAGGTAAAAACATGATTGAGACGGAGGTGGTAAGTTTTACCCCATGATGAACTTTTCAGTTCATAGATTATATGTAGTACATCTGATTTTTTTACTTTTTGAGTTTTATGATAATTTTTTTGAGTTTTATTTTAAAAAATGTGAGGATTTGGAGTATAAGCTTTAGCGCCTCAAAAACCTTATTTTTAAATTCAACTAGTTTTGAATTTTGCCATCAAACAATTATTATAAAACCTTGAAATTTTAACTGCTCAAAAAAAATATATATAAACTCAAAAACTAGAAGGATACGAAGTAATACATCCGCTGCGTAATTCTTTTATTTGAATTTTTGAGGGGTATACTCCTGATGTCTTGGTTTTAAAATAATTCCACCATATAGCTCTCTAACAAGTTTGGATGATATTCCTTTCATATTCATAACATAGGTTTGGTTAACCAAAACAATTAGTCAAGCTCGTGGCTATTTAACGGAATTCTGTTAGAAAACCGTTCACAATAGTCCGTGTTTCTGGCGGAATATCCGTCAGAAATGTTGACTTTTTGTCGACTATTCTGAAAGATATTCTGTCAAATGTCCTCCTCCCTTTTTTGTCGTTCTTAAAATTTTCAATTGAGCATAAATCATACTCCCTCTCATTCACTATTTTCTTCCCTATCTACAACCCCTAAAAGCCATAGAAGAATTACTATTGCATTAACAGTGTTTTACACCTATTCCCCTTGTCTTTTGACTATTTCCATTTCATTCTCACTTGGCTTCAACTGTCTCCCCTTCTTCCTAACTTTTTCCTGATTTCCATTGCATTAACAGCGCTTTACTTTTCCACCTTCACTCATTACCCTCCTTCCTTTATTTCTTCTCTGTTACTTATTTGACTACACGCTGCCAACTTCACTCATTACCCTCCTTCCTTTATTTCTTCCTTTTACCAGCTTCCCTCTGCCTCACCCTAACCATATATATATCCTCCTCAATATCTCCAAACTTTTAATTGAATTTTAAAAATTGTCGGAAGAACTCTAATAGATCGAAAAAGAGAAATCAAAATCAGAATCAAATACACTAGAACAACAACGGTGGGACGATTGAAGATCAGAGGAGGAGGATCGAAGAAAGAAGGAGAAGCAACGACGATAAGGGCAAATACGGTTATTTCCGTCATTTTTTCGGTGAAGAAGAAGCTCTCGATGTTCTCAAAACAGTTCTTCCATTATATACAACTTTACATTCCCACAAATTAGTTTCATTTGCTCAGGTTTTTCTTCACTCCTTACTTTTTATTCGATTTTGTTTTTGGATTCGTTTCTGTTTTTACCTGATTTTGGAGTTTTTTTTTTGGGTTATGAGTGATGCTATTGTGGCGGCTGATCTTCTATTAGGGATTGATTTTCTCATATTTTGATGTTAATATTTCCCTCTTTCGTGTTTTTTAATTCTGCCTTTTCACTTTATTCCCTTTGTTTCATGCATTTGATGTTTATGGAGGTCATGGTCTTCAAGTCAAGGAGGATGAAGAATTTGCAAAGGGATGTCCAAGAAAGTTTAGAGGTGGGTATTTGATTTTGTTTTGAGTTTTGGTTTTTGGCTTTTGATTTCGTTTTTTAAAGCGATTTTGGAATTTCTCCAAGTAATGAATGTTGTTGTTGTGGCAAATGCTCTTTGATTAGGGTTTGATTTCATTTTGAAGTTTTTGGGTGGAATTATTTCTTGTGTACTCTTTGTGATTTGTGGATATTAGAGACTAGCAAAGGGGTTTGTCGAGGAGGAATAAGGAGATGGTGGTGAAGAAGAGGATATAGAAGAAATCAGCTTGATCTTAGCGGTGGACGCAGACAACATGAGACAAAAGGCGGTCAGAGTGAGGGGAGATGAGTAGGACCAAAGCCGAGAAGTCGGCGGAATGTTGCTTAATGAGGAGCGGTGAGCAGTGTAGTTGGCGGTGAGATTGGAGGTGTCATGGTAGGTGTGATTTGTGAACTTTGTTTAAGATGATTTATGACAGTTTTGTGTGTTTTGCATTTTAACTTGATTAGGATTATTTGAGGATCGGCCTTTGTGAATTCATCGTTTACATCTCGTAGAATCGAGGCATGGAATTTCCAATGGTGATTTTTGGGTGCACTATTGATTTTCTTTGTTAAATTTGGACGTTTTGTTGGGTTTATGATAATTTTGTGTTAAATTTCACTGTATATCTGAATTTTGTAATTTGGTTTACGATTTTTGGTATAGTGCTTGGGTTTAGGTAAAATCGGGTGTTCGAGTATTTTTCTGTACACCGATAGTTTGATTTTGGTTATTTATAGGTAATAATTAGTATTTTAACTCAAATTCGATATTCTTAATTGTAAAGGGCTGTTTAGACATAAAATGTGGTAAGGAGTACATTGTAACCTATATATGGATTTCATATTTTCTGTTTTTATCTATCGTTCCCTCTGAGATTACGCTTTTGAAAAGTTGGGTCTCGTGAACTATCTGATTTTCTTGCACATTTGTGAAATAGGAAAATTCAGACATCTTCCTGTAGTCGAAAATGGTGAAGTGATTGCTTTATTGGATATTACAAAGTGTTTGTATGATGCCATAGCGAGAATGGAGAAAGCAGCTGAGCACGGCAGCGCAATGGCTGCAGCAGTCGAGGGAGTTGATCGGCAGATAGCCAACAATCCTAATGGTTGTTTGTATTTCCTTCACATCTTCATTTCCTATCTGCGTCAAAAGTCGTCTACAACTCATAAATGACTGTGTCTGAATGATATCTAATGTTAATCTCATTTTTTCACTGTTCAGCGCCAACTGCTTTTACCGAAACTCTAAGGGAAAGAATGTTCAAGCCTTCATTGTCGACCATAATCTCTGAAAATGTCAAGTATGTGTCAATATATCTTTTCAGAATGCTTTTTCTATATTGAAGGAATCCCCCGTGAAGTATTTCATTTGTCAATATTTATTTTTCAGGGCAGCGACTGTGTCCACGTCGGATCCTGTTTCTAATGCTGCGAAAAAAATGCGGGATTTCCGTGTGAATTCAGTAATAATAACCAATAGCGGCAAAGTTCAGGGAATCCTAACGTATTATCCTATCCTTGACTCGACTTTTCATTCTAAGATTCTGATATTTTCTCGTGTTTACACTTTACATGTTTTATGTCCCTTATCTGCTTACAGCTCAAGGGATATCCTCATGCGCGTTGTGGCGCCAAACTTGTCGCCTGAATTAACTTTGGTGGAAAAGGTTCGTTATCTAATAATTGTCGAGGATTTTTTTATTTGATTTCCGTTAAAACAAGGGTTTTCTGGTGTGGTTCTGTATTGTTTTGGTTCTGACTTGTATGCACTTATTATTAAAGAACGCTCTTTCCAGGACTGAGAAACTCAGAGCTGAGCTCCTCAGTAAGGCCACCGTCGACTACGACATCAAGGTACGCAACCACCTTTAATTTTTTCGCTACAAATTCATCACTTTAAACATCCATTCATTTCACTTGCTGCAGGTATATGATTCTTTGTATTCTGTTTCATCTGTTTGCATTATATGCTTTCTAATAATAGGTGGCCTAGCTATTTAATTTCGAAAGTCCAAATTAAAGAATTGATACCAACTTTAGTAATTTTTATGACTAGCATAATTATAGTCACTCTAAATTGAATTGATGTCATTTTCTGATGTGAAAGCCTACTTAACATTGGTTAGAAAGAATCTGTAAACCCGAGGACTCAAACGACGTCATTTTCTGATACGAAAATACGAAAGCGACTAAACATTGGCGGGTATCTTAACAGGTGCAAGAAGCAAACAGGAATCTTTACAACAACGGAAGAAGCGGATGCAAATGCATGCGAGAAGCAAAAGGAGGCATAGGCGACAAAGGCGGAGGCAGAGGCTTCGCTTTACGCCGCCAGCGTCGACAAGCGGCAGACGTCTACGCCAAAAAGAAGGAAGCAGAGGGTATCGTGGCTATGGCTCAGGCACAAGGGTTTTACCTAACAACCCATGAAATTGAGTAATTTGCTTTAACAACCCATGAAATTGAGTAATATTGATTGAGTTAGATTGTTTCATACTGTTAATTTGATTTACTGAGTACTTTACTTTGTAGATGTTACTGAATTCTTGTGTTTTGTTGATTGTAGTTTGATTGATTGAGGTTGGTTATGGTTTGGTGTTGCTCATTTGAAGTGCATTTTCGTTATCGAGCGTGTAATCGTGTTAGATTGACAGATTAGTGTTATTACTTAGTAGTGTGCAATGTGCAATATGTTGAAGTGAATGTGTGCTGGTGGTGAAGAAGGGGATGTTGAAGAAATCAGCTTGATCTTGGCGGTGGACGAGGACAACAGGAGACAAGAGACGGTGAGAGTGAGGGGAGATGAGGTTGGACCAAAGCCAGAAGTCGACAGAATGTTGCTCAATGAGACGGTGCACTCAACCACTGGTTAGTACTCCATCCTGTTACTTGCTTCTACAGAAATTGCAAACTGTTGTTTACTTTTTATAGATTTAAAGTTGTGAGTACAAGCTACAAAGAAATTGCATATTATTGCTAGAGTAAATTAAGTTGGTACTCTTGTCAGATTTTTGCTTCTCGTCGTCTCTGAATTTTGCTTGCTTGTTAACATTTTAAAGAGCTATAGGAACTGTACACTAAAAAAGATATAGCTGCTCCGGGAGTCAGAGGTATGAAACTCCATGTTGATTTTTTTAGGTTCTCGTGTATCAACTTATCAAAGTGATTACTACTTCATTCATTGGATAGGTTACTGTTGTGTTCCGGTCATTTTACGATCCTACGAGGAAGATTAAACCCGTGTCGAGAACGTGTAGTCTTGATGTTTAAATTTGGTGATCTTTGGTGTGTATTTTCCGTCGGTTTTGTTCGAGGTTGGGTAGAATTGGGAGAATTAGGCTTTAAATTAGCCCCCTCCTGTGTGAGCAAGCGAGTTTATCACTGACGAGCTCTATAGAACTTGCGTATCATTTCTATAGTTTTTAAAGTTAGTAATCTTATCGGACAATTACTTTTCTTTGTTTCTGAATTTTGCTTGATTGTTAATGTTTGAAAGAATTCTAGCGTTCTCTACATTGACAAGGGGTTTGAGCTCCATATTGATTTATCTACTTTCTTGTGTCTCATGTTATCAAAGTGATTTTAGTATTTACTGCAGATCTGACAGATGCATTCTATTTACGTATCAAAACTGAAGAGCATAATATACCGTAGTACTAATCGAGTGCTTACTTATGTTTCTATCCCTCTTTTTGTTCTTTTATAGGGTTGATTTTAGGCTGAACCGATCATTGGATGTGAAAATGTTCGCTTTGGAGTCTATGTATTTGGAATTAGCTGTTGGGAAGGTGTACGTCTGTATAAGTGTCGCGGGATCGATTTGACTTTTGGGCTTATTGCTAACGTCTTTATATGATTCAATTGCATATGTTAAGAATAAGAATAGCTTATGTGGTGTCCTTGAGAAGGGAAGTCATGGTTTTGTGGAGTTGCACATAGAAGCAAGGACCAAACTTAGAAGCCGAAGGTACTTAAATATTCTGTCAGAAATTTGTTATCTAATTATGTAAATGAGCTTGCTTACGCCTTGCATTAAAAGTGATGTCGTGGCATCTAATTTATTTTATACTTCGTATATTGTATGGCCTAAAATCAATTTTTATTTTTTATGTTATTTTCATAAGGTTTTATTGATACAGTACTTTGTAATTGAAAATGGCAGCTTTTGTTTCAACAGTGAGCACAATTTCATTCAAAAGAGTTCAATTTCTTTGCAAAATGTCAAGAGGAATATTAAAGCCTCGATTTTGCTCAGCTGTCCAGCAGGTGGAACAAATGGTATATATTTTTGTTTTCGTTAGCTAGATTTGCCGGTAAAGTCGTAAATGAAAATACGATGTATTCTAATTTGCTTGGATTTCCCCGTGTTCCGCTTTTCTTGTGTTGCTGACTACTTTCTGGAATTTGTTTCACTACTCGGTATTATCGTAGGTCTTTTGTTTGTAAAGTGGCGAACCCATTCACATTTCTTAGTAGTTGTGCCAAGAGAAAGTGGGCATTTTCAGACAACTACAGCAACTATGTGGCTCTCGTATGGGCGCAGATTAGCTTGTTTGGCTTCTTTAGGTGTAGTGCAGATGCGTGTGATTAGTTTTTACGAAGGATGATGTTTCTGCAAAAGTTTGTAGCTAACTCCTAAGTGTGAGAGTGGGGTAACTTATGAAAATGAAGCTGTTTCGGGTTCGTGATAGTGGTGTTTGAAAGCTGTTTGAATGTGTACAAAATTGAGGCATATTCGTTTGAATCGTAGGACATCTTATTTGATACTTCTATATCCTTCTTGTTCTTAAAATTTAGGACATCTTATCTATTATAGAATTTGTTTTTACGAATTTGTATGATTGTTACATAGGAGGAAAAGCTCGGAATTTTGTGTGAGCCCTGCAAGGCTGCAACGGAACAGGATGGCGGCTTTGTGATTTTTGCAATGGACTGAAGAGGAATGTAAAGTCCCCAACTAATAGAATCTATCGTCAATGCCCATCGTGTAAAGCGGTAAGTCACGAACGCGTAGTAGTTTTACTGTCCATCGTATCATTAGTGTTAATAGCATTAGGCTTGTGATGTTAGTCTACCCATGCATTAGACCGTATAGAATAAGAAGAATATAATGTACTCTGAATCTTCTTAGCCTATGCTTCTTGACTCATAGATGAGACTTCCACGTAACGTCGAAATTCAAAATTTCGCTTGCAGAGTGGATACCTCCTGTGCCCGAAGTGTTAAGTCTTCAGATGTGTCACATTTCCAGATCAAAGTCACTGGGATGTGCTTTCTTACTAAGGTGTCTGATATTTCGTGGAAGTCGTCTGGAAGAGGTACACATTTGACAAACACCAGTAACAAGGCATGACATTCTTTGACATTCTAAGCCTCTAAGGTCAAGTAGTTTGCTATATATTCATCTGGGCTGAAAAACGAGTCTTATTCAATGATTCGGTCAATTACACCTTGTTTGTATAGTGAGTACCACATAAATGGCTATTAATTACATTCTTTCTCCAATCATTGTTCTTTGGTTTTGTCTTCTAATGGAATGATGCAATTTGGGAGAAGGTCGGGATGTTTTTTTTGGAAAAGGAGAAGAAGACTGATATGATAAAGATTATTTTGTAATATTTACCCTTTTTTTTTAAAAAAAAAAAAATGTGAATTAGTGAGTATAATAAGGAGAAGGTTGAGATGTTAGCTCACGGAAGTGGAGGGGAGTATAATAAATCGCATTTAATTTATTTTACAAAGAACTTTATAAATATGTGTACAACGGTTGTACAAGACTGATATAATAAAGATTACTTCGTAGCGTTTACCCTTTTTTTTTTTTAAATGTGAATTAGTGAGTTACTATTTTATAGAATACTAATCATTGAACATTTGGATTTTTGGTGAAGGTAATTAAATGAAAAATTAGAGTACGACACATTGTAAATTAAAGGAAAAATGAGACGACAAGACACCTTGTCAAATGTCAATTGTCAATGAGATAACGACAAGACAAGACACACCACCTACGATACCAATACTCCATCTTTAATCATTTTCTTCTTGTCATTTATTTATATATTTTCTTTTTTACCTCATGTACTTATACTACTACTAACACTTCATGTTACAACACAGTAAACTATGAAAATGCGATAGTTAACGATTTTCTTCCCATGATTATTTTTCAATACTTTTAAATCGATTTAAAGGACCCAAAAAAAATGTATCTTATTGTACTTAGATATTTTACCACAAAATTTTAAGTTAGATAAAAAAAACATAAAATTTGTTAAGTTCCAAAATAAGAAGACAAACAAAAGACCGAATTAGAGGACTAACTAAGTAACTTACGTAGTTAATTTAATTTCTCATCACATCACACTACTTTTTCTTTTGCTCTGATTTAAACCTCCTTAGTTTTTTTACTAAAACTTTATTTATGTATTAATATGAAAATAAATAAATAAAAAAAGGTTATAAGGGTTTTTTTTAAATTAGAGGGTTATGAATAATAGGAAGGTGGAGAGGCAGTGAAAAGAATAAACAAGAATAATTATGTCGAGGAATGTAAAAATTAAGGAATGGGTTATGAATAATAGGAAGGTGGAGAGGCAGTGAAAAGAATAGACAAGAATAATTATGTCGAGGAATGTAAAAATTAAGGAATTGGGATATTAAAAAAATAATAAGGGATAAGGAAATAAGAGAGGAAGGAGTAACCGAACCAAAAGGGTACAATGAGTGATAACGAAAGAAAAGATGGGTCAGAAATGAGAGGAAAATAGGTAGTACGGTTGAGAAGGAGTAGGAGAAAAAGGAATGGAATGAAAATGTATAAAAAAAACTGGGCGCGAGTAATGAGGAAAGGAAACACAAGAAATAAAGGGAATAAGAGTATTATAAATGTTAAGAAATGAAGAAATAAGGAAGAAATGAATATTAGGGAGGGGAAGGAGTAAGAGGAGAGAATGAGTAAAGAACTATGTTGAGAAAGAAAACGGATGAAATAAAAGAACAAAATGTTGTGGCGGATAGTGAAAGTAAAGGTAAATGAGTAAATGTAGAAAAAAAAAGTATTATGAATGTTATGGAAACAAGATATAGAAGAAAAACGAGTAGAAAAATAGTACTCCCTCCTTATCATAATGTTTATCACATTTACCTTTTTTAGAGTCAAACTTTTAAAAGTTTGACCATCAATATTTTAAAATGCATAAATAATGAGAATATAGCAATAGGATATTCACATTCGTCGTTAAAACATCTTTCCAAAAATTATATTTTCAACGAAAAACGTCATCTACGGCCAAAGAAAAAGACAGTCAAACTATGACGTTGGAGACCGTGTATAAAGTAAATGTGATAAACATTGTGATGAAGCGGGAGTAGTAAGGATGATACTGAGGATAATGGGAAGGAGAAATAAAAGGGTAAGAAGAGATGTGACAAGGAGCAAAAGGTTGAGGAAGAAAAACATAAATAATAATGGAACTAAGAGTATCATGAGAAGTAAGGAGAAAGAGGAGAAGAAGTATGCCAAAAAAAAAATATGACGTAAGGAAAATAAGAGGTAATAGTAAAATTAGATGTGATTGAGTGGTAAGGATGAGGAGGAGAAAGAGAGAGGAAATGC